>JAMKQA010007133.1:0-11036 GCA_024699735.1 Posidonia australis
AACAGCAACAAATCAGATTATATGTGAAGTTCAAGGCATGTTATATTCAATGCAAGAACTAAGATTAAAAGTAAAGAAAGGAGAGGGGCTTACCTTGTCCAAGGTGTTCCTTCTTAGAAAACCCAAGATAATATGATCCTTGTTGCTTTGGAAAGACTGGAGGTGCTTTAGAATGCAAGGGAATATTCAAGAACACGAGAATGAGTTGCTGGAATCAGTAGATGGCTTGCTTAAGATTCTTAAGAGAGTAAGTGGATAGCTTGATCAGGCCTCCAAATGGTTGCCTATGGGGGTCCTTATATAAGATTTTACATGGGTAACTCCAATGGAATGTAGGCAGCCTCGTAAACGAAGAGTCTGGCGTAGATTCCATGGCATATTCGCTGGTGAAGGTTACAGACATGAGAGGTGGAAAGCCAGCAACCAGCAGCCTGAGAAGTGGCAGTGCGCCAGCTTGGTGCGCCAAGATGGTGCGCCAGGTAGGTGCGCCATCCTGTGCTCCAGCTAGGTGCGCCACTTATGTGCTCCTGCTTGGTGCTCCAGCTAGGTGCTCAACATTGGTGCTCTCCTCTACCTGTCTGAATTTCTAATTGAGTTGCGGGCCTGCTATAGGTTTGTGGTTGGTTTAGCTGATGGGATTGAGTTTGCCACATCTAAAGCAACATTCGAAAAGTTTATCTATGAGTCACCTCAAAATCGGAGTGTCTACCGAAAGAAATGATAGAATCTTCAGAAATAAGTTTAAGCTAGACTCTACAATCCATTTTTTTACATATTATATCACTAATAGCTTCTTGGTCAGATGATCTGGGTGCAAGTCAGGGGACGATGGTTATATCTCAAGCTATGCAACACATGCAATAGGAATGGGATCAAAATAACTGAATCTGGATTTAGAGGGTCATAAATCCTGGATCTGGATCTGGATCAACTGATTGATGCCTTGTTGTTAGTTTTTTAGTTATTTTTTGGATTATTTCAAGGTTTATGACTAGATATTTAATATAGTTTGGCTGCTTGCCTTCCTATTCTTTAGGGAATCTTTTTGAGCGGGACTTGTAATTTGAACTTTGTCTTTTTGATTGACGCTTAGTGGTGGTACTCATAGTTAAGTGATTATTAATATCAATATCTTATAGTTATCGTTTGCAAAAAAAACTGTGTTGACATAATTAATGATCGACTCACATAATTATTTACCAACATAAATCCCAATATCTATCTCTACTCATATAATAAATTTCCATTTGCCTCTCTACATCTCGACTACACAAATATATTTTAGAGAATCAAATTAAACAGGAATCCTATTAATTCTACCTCTTTTACACATCTCTAATAAATCTACATCTCTTACACTTCAAATCTCATTAGTAAAAAATATTGAAGTAACAATAAAGGCAATTATACAAAATATCGTGGAAGAATAAAATTAACTAATATCTGGTTCCTAATCGATTAAAAAGCCATAATAGGAGTTATACAAATTTACATCACTCTTCACGAAATAATATCCAAATTACACAAATTCACAAAATGGATTAGAATTGTACCCATGAAATGAATGGATGTAAAAAAACAACTTACATTTATTGATGATACGCTAATAAACTTTAGGTAAGAGATACAATTTCCAATTGAAAGAAGAAACTTTCCCACAAATACTACTAATGTGTCCCTGTTACCCTTCATGATGTCCAAGAGCAACTACTCTAGAAGAGAAGAGCAGCTAATAGAAGAAGAAAAAGAGAAGGTGTAGGTAGTAATAAAAAGGAAAAAACAACACAACTACTAGTATTATAAACTCTCCAACCAAGAAGAATGTCATTTAATTACACTACATAGTAAACTTCATTTATTAGCTTTGAGTTTATTATATTTGCATTTGGTGTTTGGTTTATAGACACATAATTTGATAGAAATAATGGTTGCAACATCATGTAATAATTAATTTATGGTTTAAATATTCATTAGTCATTTATGTAGCAAGGACCACGTGACAAAGACTGAATCATTGACTTCATTTATGCTACGATTGATTGAGTATAAGGATGTTGTAGTAACTATTGTGGAATTTGGATTGAATATAAATATTGTAGACTTTTCCATGTTGATTCAGAATCTCAATATATTTTGCATCAACTATGTTGTATTAACAATCAGGGAAAATTAACATATGCCCTCTTCTTTATAGTTATACCACTTAACACTCTTACTTCATTATCTATCAACATTATTCCCATAAAAAAGGGAATAGGAATTAAATGCGCGGCATAAGTCATGCCATGTGGCATCCAATGTGTTATAATGTCCTTTGATTTTCTTTCATATTTTACTATTATTATTTTGAAAAATAAATTATAGTAATTCAACGTAGGTTACTTTCACATATCTTCCTTCTTTTTATCTATATTTATCTTATTATTATTGTTATATATAGCTATCTATATACTCAAGTTTATAAATCTATTATCTTATACTATTGTATTATTTCTCACTGATGTATATATGTTACACTTAACTATAAGTGTACGATGTACAAAATAGCACGTTGGTAAATACGAGTCGATCCCATAGAGAAATGTGTCTCAAAAATTATAATTTTTTGACAATTATTGATAGAATGCAAATTTCAAAGTTGATTGATTCTAAATAATTAAGAAAACTTCAGAATAAAGGAGAACTAGGATTTTTAAATCCAATCATGTAAATATAGATGTATGATTAAATTCACTCTGTACCTCTTTATTGATCTAAATAATTTGATTAGATGATTCTTATCGTAATAAACATAATTTATACGTAATGCATTATGAACTATCAAGTCAAGGAATAAAAACACACAAACTAGATTAATTCAAATGATAAATGAAGATACTGTGATTATACACACAATCCTCAAATTAATCTTTCCTAATTATAAACTAAAAAGATAATATCAATGTTAGTCTATCAAAGTTTACCGATTTTATAAGAGATTTATACAATATACATCAAGTTCACATAATCATGGTATTAAGTACAAAGAGAAAACACAGAGAAATTTAATCACAACATCTAACATTACATGAACTTCATCTAAATCCTAAATCTAGAAATTTAACCAAGCATGGTAACAAATAACAACAAAATAAAAAATAAGGAAGATGAAGTGTCATACATAATAAAAAGGAAAAATGAACTTTTTTTAATGAAAACCTAATATTACAACTAAGAAACTTGAAGATCTTTCAAAATATAAGAGAGGAAAAAGAAACAATCTAAGTCTAAAGGTGGGAGACGACAAAATTTGAATTTGAATTTTGAATACAAAATATTTCTATCTAAAGATAATAAACATCGAAGACTAGGTCAAAAATATCTTTCAGTTTCTATTTCAAGATATCTTTAACTGCATTTGAATTCCTTTTTAGCTTTTATTCTTTTCTTTTCCTTCTTTTTTCTCAATTCTTCTCAAGTCCTCAAGTTTATACAAAATTTGCACAAAACACCTCAAGTCACATTATTTATATACAAAATAGATAAAATATGAGAATAAAATATGTATGTATTATGAGCTAATCACTCACTTTTGGAAGTGTTATATTATCTGGAGTTCTATTATTTGATATTCTCATTTAAACTATTAAATAAAATTCATTTACTGTGAAACTTCTTTTCTCATGTAAAAAATAAGTGTACTATTATATTATTTTTTTGGTAATCGATAGTTGTATTTCTTTTAATATTATCAAAAATTACATTCACAATAAGACAATGTTAAAGACCTTATGGATATTACAAAAATTACCCCGTCACACAACAGGTGACAGAAAGCCTCAAAAAAATGAGATGTCCCGGTGTTGATGAGAAATTAAGGTTATCAACACAGAGGACTGGATCTACCAGCCCTCCAAAAAAATAAGATCGAGTGAGATATCAGTAGCATATTAACCAATGGTTAAAAATGGCCTTGAATTGATGGAGTGCCAAGGGCCATCTCACAATCAGGAGCCAATTCCTGCTCCCCCTCTCTGCTCTGTCTAAAAGCAGACACAGCCAGCAGATTCTCAGCCTTCTCAAATCCTGTAACCAAAGAATCTACCCAACAATGAAACATAGCAGTAATGTCATTCAAGATCATAAATAGATTTCTATGCAAATTCCTGAAGACTCTATTATTTCTCTCTTGCCAAACATGCCAAATAACTACAAGTACTAAACTGTGTGCACCAGCTAGGGTGACAGCAAGTTTAAAGGCAGGAGGAATGGCAAGTAAGTCTTCAATAGAATTAAAAGCTGGGTACATGTATTCATTGGAAAGTGAATGCCAAATTGACTGTACTATTATATTATTGCTTGATTGAATATGCAGAGGATGTTATTATTGCTTATATCGAATATGTGGAGAATAATTCTTAATTAAAACAATATTACTATGTGATAATTTTTCTTTGATGTGTATAAGGTATAGACACATATTCTTGTAAGCTCATAATTATTGATGGTTTATCAATTATCATGATTAGTAACCATTATTTATAAAGTTGAAGCAACAACCCATTTCTTGAGATTTTGCAATCTTATTTTTCACATTTCAATGATAACAATATGGACGAACAATTGCTATAATTAGTATTCGATGTTGCAAATAGACTCTTTTTTGGTTAGCAATGGCACGTATTTATATATGCAAAGACAAGGTCAATTATTACAAATATTTTTGACTACTAAGGAAATCATTATTGTTCCATGATAGACATAGCATCTATAACGTAATGATCAATGAACAAAGGTGACTTCCATTCTTAGGTTGTAAATCTCAAACTAGGTTGCAAAAAGAAGAAGCATATCATATAAATTTCAAACTATTATAGTAATTCTCACTTTGTAGAAAAGAAGAAGCACGCACTAAAGTATGTCTTTTAATTATTCTTTGTTATCCTATTAATCAAAATATTATTTTTTTCACCTTTCTTATATCGAAGATAAACTTAACCTCTCTACATTGTTCTCATACTAATCTTAATATATTTTCACATTTATAACTTTTTATTTAATAGTTAATAATAGACATAAGTTGATAGCTTGTGCACTTGCTAGCCACCAAATATTGATCCAATAGTGCTAATTGAGTACCTTAATATGATACAATAAACTTTATAATGTCTGAAATTATTTATTTGATTTATCTAATGTGCTACATTATTATTTGTCACTTATAAATGTGAAATGGTAAAAACTAGTAGAAGCACATATCCATTTTCATATTAATTGTCATTAAGCCTCTTATACATGATTATATTATTTATTAATATTAATGTGATGCAATACATTTTTACTTCTACATTCAACTTCCAATTACTCCAAAAAAATAAATCTATTATTGAAAATTATTAGTGTTATGATAGTTTCTTAGAATAAAGCAACCTTAAGAAAAAATTGACATCTTAAAAATCAAAACAACATTGTATCATCATGGTGAAGGAATTCACAAACTAAGTTCTCACATGACCACATGAGAACTACGCTTTCATGAGCATTCTGGAGTTTTACTTTTGTAATTAATTTCAAAGTTGATCACTTCTTATTGTCATTACACATTTAATTTTAGTTTATTTTATTTCCATCTTAAAATTTTAGAAAAGTACAGTCAACCTATACTTGTTATGTTTTCCTTTCTCATTTTTTTTTAACCACAAATGGATAGTTTCTTGTCCAAAAAAACTTAAGAGTTTATTAATAGGAGATATTCCCCTTGTAATCACACATGTAGTCTGATATCTTAGTATGAAATTTCAAAAATTATTCAAATAATTATCATTGTAAGAACTTATTAATTTAACTAGGCCTCTACTTTTTCTAAGAGTTGTAATATTAATGGACTTGATTTTCAACTACTTAGATTTAGTAAATATAGAACATGTAATGCGTAAATTTTTTTTTTTTTTTGATAACGGTAGATTATATGTATAAAAGTCCCTTAGCTATGAAAACCACCACCAAGGGATTGTCATGTCCAGAATTATACAAAATTTGGAACCAATAGTTCCAGATGAAGCCAAGGCAAAGTCTGTGCCAATATTATACATGACCTTATAATAAAATCCTCATATTAGAATAAGAAACAATAAGTTGTAAAGTTGGAAGGCCATCTTATACTTCATTTCAATCTCCTGTGGCATTTGGAGTATTAGTATCAGGTTCAGAAAGTTGTGGCTGGAAAGCCTCAAAGGATCCTCTAGAGGAAATAGGGACATTTGGGGCTTACTCCACAGTTCATGCATTGTGCATGGAAGAGATAGATAGGAGAAGTTCTTCTTTCTCGAACCCTGTTGCAAGAGTTTCAATTCAGTGATGCATTAGAGAAATGATATTAGAAATAATTATAGTGTTAGACTTGCGATTATCTTTGAAAATTCTGTTGTTTCTCTCCTTCCAAAGCAACCAGAGGATGATTTGGAACAAAACAACCCAGCCATGCTTAGTTAGCTTAAATCTAAGTGGAGGTGTAGAATTAAATAGATTAGCAATTTTAAAATAACTAGGATACAAATCCGAAGATAAGAAAAATCTCCATATATGCCAGATGAATGCACAGTTTATAAATAAATGGGTATTAGTCTCTCTATGCATATTGCATAGAATACAAATCCCTGGACCAATCCACCCTCTTTTGACTAAGTTTTCCATAGTCAAAATCTTATTATATAGAATCATCTAAGAGAACAATTTAACTTTTAAGAGTACCCAGCTTTTCCATATGCTGCAATATAAGGGAAAACGAATGCCGCCATCATTTAAAATTTTATAATAATAATTAACAGAAAAGGCATTTTCTTTGGATGACAACCAAATCATAGTATCCCCACCAAGTGATAGAGATAAAGTTTGCAGTAAAGTAACTAGCAATTCTGCTTGAAATTGGAGTGGTATATAATCACCTGAGGGTATCTTAGATTGATCAAATAATTTATTGAAATCAGTCCTATAGAGATCCACAGTTCGCTTTATAGATGCTTTTTTATAACTGACTACAGAGAATAAGCCATGGAATAGTAATTTTAGTTTGACTACATTCCACCACTTATTCTCCCAAAATAGTGTATTATTGCCACTCTGTACTTGGAAGGTGGTGAAACAATTAAGTATATCAAAGTAATTTTTTATGCTTTGCCAGAGAAGAGAGCAATTTCTAACAGAAGACTTTAATAAAGCACCAGGCCAGACCATATTAAAGTATCTGACCTTAACAAGTTCTTTCCATTTCATATGGTAATTCTCAGAAAGTAACTACCATAGTAGCTTGGTTTTCAAAGCTTAATTAAAATTGCTTAAGTTAATAATCTCCCAACCTTTTTGTTTTTATGATCTACACAATGTTGCCCATTTAATTAAGTGTAAGCCTTTATGATCTGAAGAAGGAATTCCACAGGAATCTACTCCAAAGCTTATTGATTTCCTTCCCCACTTTAATACGCAAATGTAGAACAGACAAATAATAAGTAGGGATTACGGATAAAATAGAATTTAGCAAAGTCAACCTACCACCCAGGGATAATGTTTTGCCTTCCAAAGGGACTGCGTATTTGAGATCTTCTCCACCACTGGGGTCCAGTCTCTAAAGGTGGCCCGTATATAATGTAAAGGTAATCCAAGATACATAAGTGGTAAGTCAGCTGCCTCACAGTCCAAAATATTGCAAGAGCTGGCAATTGAGTTCTGACTCACCCCTATACCAGTGATTAAAGACTTATGGAAATTTATTTTTAATCCAAGAACATTATTGAAAGCAATATAAGATTCTTTTGATATTGATTACATTCTCTTTATTATCCGATAAGAACAAGAGAGTATCATCAGCATATTGTATGTTGATCACAGAAGGCCCACCATGTGGAAATTTTATACCAATAATTAAGTTGTTAGCCTGTGCCAATTTCAACATACGATTTAAGATATGCGTGACTACTATAAAAAGTAAGGAGGATAATGGGTCTCCCTGTCTTAACCCATTAGTTGCCCTAAAGAAACCTTTGGAAGAACCATTGACCAGTATGGAGAATTTTGCAGTGCAGATACACATTCTAACCCAGAATATCCATTTAGACCCAAACCCAAGTCCACTAAGGGAGTCCAACAAGAAATCCCAATTAACTTTGTTAAAGGCATTTTCAAAGTCCAACTTTAGAATATATCCAGGAATGTTTGATGTTCTCATATAGTGCAGAGTCTCCTGTGCAACAAGAAAACAATCTCCAATCGATCTACCGGCCAAGAAAGCACTTTGAGATTGGTCTATTGCCATATTCAGCACAGGGGAGAGTCTAGTTGCCAAGGTTTTAGTGATGATCTTATATATACTATTCACTAGACTGATTGGTCTAAAATCTTTGATAAGGAGAGCACCATTCTTTTTGGGGATTAAAACAATAAACGTTTGGTTGATTGATGCTAGAAATTCTGGGTCACTAGAGGAGTAGAGGTTTTGAAAAATGTTAAAAATATTTAATTTCAAAAGTTCCCAGAAATGATGAAAAAAGACCAGTGAGAAGCCATCAGGACCTGGTGCATTGTCTCCAAGTAAGTTAAAAACATTTTCCTTAATCTCCTTTTCAGTGAAAGGTACCTCTAATTGTTCAAGATGGGGTATCTTATGGAGGATAAGGTTGTCCCAGTTAATAAAACCTTGATACATTTTTCTTTGTTAAATTGCCTTAAAAAATGTTTTTCTATCTCTCTGCATATTACCTTAGGAGAATGAATCAAGGTATCATTAATGAACAAAGAGGAAATGCTGTTACCCCTCCTATGACATTTTACTATTTTATGAAAGAAGGTTGTGTTCAAATTCCCCACTTTTAGCCATTGAATTTTGAACTTCTACTTCCAATAAGATTCCCGCTCCTTTAATAGTGTTGTATGTTCTATTCTTAGAGCTTTTTTCTCCTCCCAAATTTCATCACAGAGTATAGAATTTTCAGTTAATCTATTAATGTATTGTATTTGTGATTCAATATACCTTAATCTACGATTTCTTTCTTCCCTGATTGGGCCAACCCAATTTTTTATGTTTAGTTTCAAATTTTTCACTCTGTAGGTGAAGGCAGCAATGAGGGAAGATGAGGAGTAGAAACCATTGGATTTCTGCCAGCAATCCTGGATGAATTGCTTAAAACCATCAATAAAAAATCATGACTTATAAAATTTGAATGGGGGACGACCCCAGTCAAGTGGGACAGTATCTACTATTAAGGGGATGTGGTCAAAAACAACTCTTGCCTTCCCAAAGCAATAGGCATGTGGAAATTTGCCCGACCAGTCTATAGAGATAAGAAATCGGTCAAGTTTGATCATAATTGGGTGTGCTTGAAAATTTGACCATGTATAAGAATAATTGTTAGGGGAAAGATCCACCAAGAAGTTGTGATCAATAAATTCATTAAAGCTTCTCATGTGGGCATTGATTCCAGGCTTAGAGGAGTGTTCATGGGAGAATCTAATAACATTAAAATCACCTCTTATAACCCAGTTGTTATTGACCAGAGTACTGAGATTGTGCAATTCCTCAATGAAGTTTAGCTTTAAGTTGGATTCACAGGGCCTATATATCCCTACGAGCCACCAATCAAATTCATCCTCACAGTTCTTGAAATTTAGGGAGAGGCTATATGTTGCAGACAAGCAATTTATTTGTTCAAATATCCTGTCATCCCAGCCAATGAGAATGCCTCTAGAGGCACCAATGGATGGAAGATGTGACCATGGGTTAATCTTTCTTCCTCCAAGTGATCTGAGATATTCTTGGGAGAAGGATTCCTTTTTAGTTTCACTTATGATAATTAAATCACACTTATTGGATCTAATGAGATTACGCACCTCTTTTATTTTGCCACTTGTCCCTAAGCCTCTTACATTCCAAGCTACTATAATCATTAAGAACTGTGGGGGGAACGAGAAGAAACCATCTTCTCAACAGTGCTATTGTTTCCATCTAAATTAATTGGTATCTTATCTTGGTCTTTCCTGATCGGGTTGAAAAAGTACTTAGATTTCTAAGAGAAATGCCAATTTTACCACAGAAGGACTGAAAGTGATCGTAAGAATCCCAAAGAAGAGGATCCTCTATAATAATTTCTTCATTTTCATTATTTATTGTACCATCTAAAGAGGCATTGTTAGAATAATCATAACTACTTGAAAAATTGAGATTATTGGAACCAGGATTAAAAGGAGAATTGATCATGGTATTACCTGGAGCATGCACAGGAGTAGCTGGATGAGAGGATGGGTTCTCAGAAGTAGGTTTGCCTAGGTCATCCTTCTCCAAGAAATCATAAATCACCATGACTTTCTTGAACTTGGCCATAAAGATGTTCCTGGTCGTAATCTCTGTGTAGACAACTAGATTTTGAGGTAACCCAGGAATGAGTGTCCCTATGTTGCTTTGGATGCGATCAGCCCTTAAATCGAGCCCCAAACCCATTAGCCAGAGCCCAAATCAGACATTTGTGAGTAGGGCTGGCGCACCAAGATGGCGCACCAAGGTGGCGCACAACACTGGCGCACCAACCAGGCGTCCAACTCTGACTGCTGACCTTCCACCTTCCGGGCTGTTACCCTTGCAAATGAATATGTTAACGAATATTCGAGGCTTTTCGCTTGCAAAACCCTTTATAACCTCCCTAGAGACCACTATAAAAAGGCCCCTAGAGCCGCTATTCCAAGACACCCATTTTGTGAGAGAAAAACCTTTCTTTTGCAAGAGAAACACAATCTTTGGGAGAAACTCTGATGCTGAAATCTGAAAACAGATCTACGCTTTAGCAAGTTTTTGCTTGAGTTTCTCCTTCCACCCAACAATCAAAGTTTGCATTCCGGAGCTTCCCTTTGCATCCCAAGCGCCCTTGATCCTTCCAAAGCAACAAGGATCGTCTCTTTTCTTATATTTCAAGAAGGAAACAGCGTAAGAGGTAGGTTCTCTAACACCTCCTTTTCCTTTGAAATAATGTTAGAAATATGATATAGCATGCTTTAAAATTCATAATGCTTTGCTC
>JAMKQA010007134.1:0-11311 GCA_024699735.1 Posidonia australis
GGGTTTTTATTTGATTAATTAGAGTTTTATTGGATTTTAAGTTGGTTTTAAATGTCTTTAAGTGGGTTTAATTGGATTTTACTTAATTAGGGTTTTTAAATGGATTTTAAGTGGATTTAATTTCATTTGTTTGGTTTCAAGTTTAATTGGGTTAGAGTGGGCTAGTGTGGACCTAATTGAGCTTGAGTAGGTTAGGGTTTTGGGTGGTCGCGACCAGAGCATCATCTCGAGGAGCTTGCTGCCAAGTGACCTCAAAATTGGGATGTCTACAGATGCCCCTCTTTGTGTGAGGTCAAGGGAATTGAGACCAATGCTCAGGGTTGACAAGACACCCCACTTGAGTCCACGGGAGAGTGGTATTTACTGTGGGGCCGTGAGCCACTTATTCGGCGGATGCACCGAAAAGTCATGACTCGTGGCCCATGCATGATGCTATTGCAAAGGATGATCCTAATGTTGGGTGATGCATGAGGGTGATGCTGAAAACGAGTGGGTAGCTCAGCTCTCGAAGAGGAGCATGAGGGATTTCCCGACTCGTGCCGAGGTGTGCCTGGGCAAGTCTATCAGACTTATTGATGGAGGCAAACCTGGCGAATGGCAGACCTTTCGGCTCGAGAGGATGCATGGCAAGATGCTGAACTTGCCGACCAAGGGATAGACTGATGACGGGTGTCAATCGGATAGTCTGGGGGTATCAGCCTGCTCCTGACAATATGACAGTTGTCAACCAGATAGTTCGGGATATCGGCCCAAGAGAAGGGGCATTAGATAAGACTATCAAACTTGCAAGCTAAAGGACAAGGCATGGTAAGTTGACAGACCTACCGACCGGACAGTTCAAGTTATCAGCTCGATAATGAGTTGACAAACTCAACACTGGATAGTTAGGGCTATTAGTCCAATGATGAGTTGACAGACTCATTACTAGATAGTTAGGGCTATCAGCCCGCTGATGAGTTGACGGACTCATTACCGGATAGTTAGGGCTATCATCCCGAGAGAAAGAGTAAACAGAGTAAGTGGGTAATTTAATAAAAGGGTGACACTGAGATCCATTCGCCTGGAGCGTATCTAGGTGAGGGTCACTTAGACCTCACTCGAGGCCCAAAAGAAGAGTAGGAATGGGATTTGTTCGCTATGTGGCAAGTCTACAAAAGATGGCACCGAGATTCGTCCACCCGGAGCGAATCTAGGATGGGACAATCTAGACCTCACTCGAGGCCTAGACAAAGTTGGAAATATGTGGGACTTGTTTGTCATGGAGCAAGTCCAACAAGGATGGCACCGAGACTCGTCCGTCCGGAGCGAATCTGGGATGGGACAATCTAGACCTCGCCGAGGCCTAGACAAAGCTGGAAATATGTGGGACTTGTCCGTCATGGAGCAAGTCCAACAAGGATGGCATCGAGACTCGTCCGTCCGGAGCGAATCTGGGATGGGACAATCTTGACCTCGCCCGAGGCCTACACAAAGCTGGAAATATGTGGGACTTGTCCGTCATGGAGCAAGTCCAACAAGGATGGCACCGAGATTCGTTCACCCGGAGCGAATCTGGGATGGGACAATCTTGACCTCGCCCGAGGCCTAGACAAAGCTGAAAATATGTGAGACTTGTCTGTCATGGAACAAGTTTGACAAGAATGGCATCAAGATTCGTCCGCCCGGAGCGAATCTGGGATGGGACAATCTAGACCTCGCCTGAGGCCTAGACAAAGCTGGAAATATGTGGGACTTATCCATCATGGAGCAAGTCTGACAAGGATAGCACCGAGATTCGTCCGCCTAGAGCGAATCTGGGATGGGACAATCTAGACCTCGCCTGAGGCCTACACAAAGTTGGAAATATGTGGGACTTGTCCGTCATGGAACAAGTTCAACAAGGATGGCACCGAGATTTGTTCGCCCAGAGCGAATCTTGGATGGGACAATCTAGACCTCGCTCGAGGCCTAGACAAAGCTGGAAATATGTGGGACTTATCCATCATGGAGCATGTCCGACAAGGATGGCACCGAGATTCGTCCGCCCGGAGCGAATCTGGGATGGGACAATCTAGACCTCGCCTGAGGCCTTAACAAAGTTGGAAATTTGTGGGACTTGTCTGTCATGGAACAAGTCCGACAAGGATAGCACTGAGATTCATCCCCTGGAGCGAATCTGGGATGGGACAATCTAGACCTCGCCCAAGGCCTAGACAAAGCTAGAAATATGTGGGACTTGTCCGTCATGGAACAAGTCCAACAAGGATGGCACCGAGATTCGTCTGCCCGGAGCGAATCTGGGATGGGACAATCTAGACCTCACCCGAGGCCTAGACAAAGTTGGAAATATGTGGGACAAAACTCGAATCTCCTCCGGACTTAAAGGAGACACGAGAAAAGGGATAAAGAGCTGCTCTTGGGGGCCAGGAATCAGCAACTCGGATCTCCTTCGGACTTAAAGGAGACACGAGTAAAGATGAGGAGTTGTTCCTAGAGGCTAGGAATCAGCGACTTAGGACTCCTTTGGACTTAAAGGAGACACGAGAGATGGATAAAGGCTATGTGCAACTTACTTGCTAGCCAGGAAATTCGTTCTTGTCTATAGCTCGCTTGTTTCGCTGTGTGACTGCTTTGTCTGTTCACTTGATGGCTGATCTGGATAAACTACTGCTTGGATTCTACACTGATGCAAGGAGCTTGGCTCGAAGGGTTTCACGAGGGCATTATTCCTCCTCGAAGAAGACAGACTTATTGGATGGTTTCTGACATCTCTCTAGGTTCACTATTGTGTCACTAGTTGTTTTCTTGGTAGTCTGACTTTGGCATTGGACTGTTGACTGTGCTTTCTCCTGCTGATTAGAGGAGTACGAATATTCTGACTTTGCCTTGATCTCAGAGGCCCACGACTATTGTTGTCCTCATTTCCGCGCTTAAGCTATGGAACAGACAACATGTTCTAGACGGAGATACTGTCCCAAGAAGGGTCAACCAACAGGACAGCTGACATGCCCCTGGTTGACGAGGAAGGTTATCACCACAAAGGCAGCTGACATGCCCCTGGCGTACGATATCCTCTGCTAGGTCTTTAGCTGAATAGCAGTTGAAATGCCCCTAGTTTGGGACCTAGCGGGCAAAGTGTATGAGTGACAATGCATGCAAGCATGATGGTGTTATGTTGTATCATCCCTCAGAATGAATTTGGAACGCTAATCATGCCTGCTATGAGAAGAGAAGAAGACCTCGGTTAATAAGACACTACTCGGACTTCTAGGCTGTTGGTGGCTCTCTGGGATGGATTATTCAGTAGATTAGGCTCCCTGCCAAACTCGTGGGGACTTAGACCTACTTTTTTGGCTTTTGACTTATTTCTTTTCTCCCTCTTAGGCTTGTAGCCTCACTCTAACCCTCACTTGGGGGTAATGGACATCTAGATTTGGAGGGGGCTGCTGGGATTTTATGCAAGGGGTGGCTAGTCCCTTGGGCTGCTTGGATCTTAGGGATGTTCGCTTCGACTCCTCCCCAAGGTGAGTGGTAGGGATAGAGTTGGCCTACTTACCTCTCTCTGTTAGGGCTGGCTTCTGTCTTCGACTTCTATCTTCTTATTTCTTTTATGCCCTTGTGGATTTTTTTTTCATTTTGGCTCACACTCATGCTCGCTCCTAACATTTTATCTCCCTCTGGAGGTGTAAGTCCCTATGGGAATTTGGACATTTCGCCTAACCACGTTTAGGTGGTGGCTCCCTCGCTTACTAAGACATCTAGGTAGTGACAACTGAAGAGGTCTAGGCCCTTCTCAAGCAGGCTAGCTATTCCGATTCTCGTCATCGGGATGTGAGCTGATGCTTTTATGCATGGGTGGATGCAGTTATTGACGTGCTTAAGTTAATGATGCGCATGAAAGTAAAAGCGCAAATACTGTGGATCAGATGCACTTGGATTGCCTCTTATTTTAGAAATATGCATGCATGATGGAGTAGTGGATGATGCACGATGTACAGAAGGATACTTTGCAAGGCCAGGATACACGCCTTCTGTTCATTGGTAGTACTTCGGATAACATGTGTTGCCTGGCTTAGGTAGCTCGACACTGTCCATGTCTCCGAGGATTGCTACGCCTCTCGAATAAACTTGCTTGATAACGTAGGGACCATGCGGGGTTAGGTTGGAATTCGTCTCGACCGTGCTGGAGATGTATGGTCCGCAAGACTGGATTGCCGGATGTAAATTTGGCCCTTCTGGATCATTGTCGTGAGTCTGGAATTCAAGTGTTTCGCCATTTTCCAAGTCATCATCCTCTTCTTCATAAGCGATAAGCTTTGACAGGATTTCTTCTTTGAAGGTTGGATTGGCAACGACGAAGGAGAGAATGTACTATGATTTCTGTTCCTGATGGTTCCTTATTGTGGTCACACTGACTTTGATAAATGAACTTTGGCTCTTGGACCGTGAGGTTTACTGACTGATCGGGTTGATTTGTTGCTTCGGCCTCCGGTGCTTTTTGATGTACAAAGGAGTGATACTAGCTGGCGGCTGTCCTGCTGCTGGCTGATGGGAATGATGCCACCCGACTTTCCTCTCGAGCTTAACTCAAGGTCCGTTCCTTTGACCGATAAGTGCTCTTGAGGTGGTAGTTCTAGGTCAGTGACTTGCTCATTGGCTGAATTTTTCCACCTCTAGCTTATCCAGACTGTGTGACCGGTGTAACTGTTGTCCAAGGCTTGGTGGGACTGCACTTAGGACTCTGTTGGTACGACAACTTGTAGGGCTACCACTGCGAGGATCGCTGTTGGAGCAGTAACTGATGCTGTTTAAGTAACTGTCGGCGATTGAGGCTGTGATTGCACCATCTGACATTGACTCTTTTCAGCAGTAGCTTGACTCTAATTGGGATCAAGTATCCCTACACTGACAAAGTTAGTGAGGTTCGATGGAATAAAAATCTGATTGTACCTCCTGGTGTGTGCCTATCCGTCTTCGTGCAACTATCGCTCGTAGCTTTATCCCTCGAGCTCTCGCTTTTCTTCTGCTTGGATGGGTTCATAGATTCCTTGTCCGTGTCGCTCGAGTGGTGTTCCTTTCTTGTATCCCCATTTGCGACATACGTTTTCGATCATCCGAAGGGGATTGCCATGAACGGTCAAGTGACTGACACGCTCGAGAGTCGGAATGAAATTGACAGGCTCGAAACGATTGACCCACAACACATTGGATGGCTTGGGACGGTCTGGAGGGAGACAGCAGAGACCGACTCGACATTTTCTTGGTCAAGATCTTCCATTGTAACAACAACTGTGTCATTGCCGCAGTGGAGCTTAACCATGCAGTGGAGGGTCGAGAGGATCGCTTGATGATTGTGCGACCAAAGGTGCCCTAGCAGAAGATTGAAAGAGGACTCTAGATCCACAATATAGAATTCGACGTCGAGGACTACAAGCCCTAAGCTGAGAGGAGTAACCAGCACCCTTAGCGCGTTGTGATGCGTGTTATCAGAAGGCAACATTCCCTTCGTAGCTGGTATGATATCCTCGACTTTGAATCCAATTTTGTTTGCTATACGCAAATGGCAGACATTAAAGTTTGCGCTGTTATCCACCAGCATGAGGGGAATTCAGAAGCTTTGATATTGCACCGTAATGAGCAGGGACTGGTTATGATTAACACCTGTTAAGGGTGACTCCTCGTTGAAAAAAGAAATGACACAAGGCTCTGCAATCATGCCCACCATATTCTCAAGAGCGGATGATTCTATGGTGGGGGAGACTCGAGTAGCCTGAAAGACCCTTAGGAAGGTCTCTCGACGCTCTGAAGAAGTACGGATGAGATCCAAAATGGAGATATCAGCCTTGACCTTCTTCAGTTGAGATGTGATGTCGACAGAGGGTTGCCCCTGCCTGGTTGAAGACGCAGGGACTAAACAAGGGACCGTCCTAGAAGATTGAGGGGCTGGCTGATGAGGGGGTCTGGCTAGACAGGATATTGGATTGGAAACTGAGCAAGAGGTCGGATAAGATACGGGACAAGATGCTGGAATAGAGACTAGACAAGATACTGGACAGGATGTTGAATAGGAGATTGGACAGAGTTCTAGGAAAGAGGTTGGACAATGGATTGGACAGGATTTTGGACAAGAGATGGGACAAGAATCTGGACAAGTGATTGGACAAGATTCTAGGTAAGAAGTTGGACAATAGATTGGACAAGAATCTTGGTATAAGGTTGGACCGGAGATTGGATAGGATTCAGGACAAGAGATTGGACAAGAATCTAGGCAAGAGGTTGGACAAGAGATTGGACAAGAATCTAGGTAAGAGGTCGGACAAAGTTCTAGGCAAGAAGTTGGACAAGATAAGTGGGCCAATGGGTGACCCAAAATGCGTGGTCAGCGGTGAGGCGGTATGCTCCACCCTTGCGGTCAGCCGTATCATGTGGACCACTAACTCGACACCGGCATGAATCAGATGATAAAATGAGTAGGGGAGGGCTTACTCCTAGTGTGAATCAGATTAGAGGGGTCTACTACAGATGTCGTAGACCCAAAAGTAGAGAGGAAATGGATTCCTGAGGCCCCAGCTCCTACTGAGTTGTCATGCGCAGGCATGGGCTGGTTGACAATGTTGGTATGAGTTGATGGTGCTTGTGCCTGTGTCAGTGGTGGTGCAGGTGCAGTGTGTGCCTCCTGGGTGTCGATGATGATGACCTTGCAGTCAATCAAGTCCTGAATGGAGTACCGCAAAGCCATGCAATTATCTGTGGAGTGGCCTGCGCAGCGGTGGAAATTGCAGTAGAGACTCGTGTTATACCACCCCGGAAGAGGATTCGGTGGGGGGGCGGATTTCCGGTAGCTGCAGGAATGGTGCAACTTTAGGAAGGATGTCGCTCAATGACTCATCAAGTGGGGTGAAGTCGCCTTCCTTACGGTGAGGTCGCCTTTGCCGTTGTTGTTGCCCTTGCTGAGCTGACATAGCGTGACGTGTCAGCTCGACAGTGGTGTGTGGTGCAGTGCATGCAGAGCTAGATGCTGGTGAGGGTGCAGATATAAGTGTGGGTACTATTCCCTGCATGTCAACGAGAATGGTCCCATTGTCAATTAAAGTCTGAATGACATCCCATAAAGTGTGGCAACCATCAGTCGAGTGCCTCGAGGCTCGATGATAATCGCAATATACGCTCGCGTCATACCGCAGAGGAGGTGAAACTGGTGGGAGACGCAGATCGGGGAATCTCAAAAGCGACACAACATGAGGAAAAACAACACTCAACGGCTTACCCAGTGGAGTGTAGTCACTTTTAGCATGACGACCTTGTTTCTGCTTAGGTTGTTGTCCTTGCCGAGCCGACACGATGTGATGCACCGGCTTGACGGTGGAAGGTGCGTGTACAGTGATGACCTAAGTGTTGGGACCTGAACCTGATGCTGAGGTGGACAGTGAGCATGCTGTGCTGTGTGTGATGTTGAACGTGAGAGCAACAGCTGTGGCACCGGTATAACTCCAGGCAATGGGCTCGAGAAGTGCCGTATTCTCTTACGACTAACAGGTTGGTCCTTAAGTGACTATGATGCATGCTATGACAAGTGCAGCTGTGGTGCAGGAGGCAGAGATAACGCCCCCATCGCTGGAGCAGTGTGAAGCTGGGGTGATGGTGCAATGGGATGAGCCTGCAATGCTACAGTGGTCTGCATTGGAAATCCAAGGGCCGAAGAAGGAGGACCCCCAGCAGGATCGAGGGAAAGAGCCATGTGCTCGAGCCTAGAGGCCAAAGCTCTCAAGTACTGAGCCTACATGGCTGAAGACTCAACAAAAGGTGGGTCAGAAGGCAAGAGAGGAGCAAGAGTGGATCCTAACACAGAACTAGCTGTAGCTGACTGGACCTATGAAACAAGGGGGCCCGAGAGGGGGAACACAGCTAGCAATACCTTCGGGGCCTGCATGGTGGTTGGCAAGGGTGAGTGAGCTAGTTGGGTTACCAGGGTAACAGGTGAGGGTGATTGTGCTGACAAGCTTGTTGGATACTCCGGTCCAATGGTGGGTTGGATCACGTTCACCGTGGAGATCGAACCCTCGAGAAAGGAGCGATACAGGGATAGTGGGAACGGAGCAGAAGAATCATGGATCAAATCTGAGGGGTCTAGAACAGTAAAGTTGGATCGGGTGGGAAAGACAGCGTGGATTCCAGAGGTCCCTAGTGCGCCAGGATGGCCATGCTCGGGGGGAGACTGGCTAACAATGCTAGAGGGGACAGGGACGGATGCAGATGCTTGTGCTTGTGTGGGTTCAGACTCCGCCTGTTGGGTGTGTATGACGATGACCTTGCGGTTGATCAAGTCTTGAATAGCATCCTGGAGCGAGAGGCAATTATTCGTTGCATGCCCCCCGGTGTGATGAAAATTGCAGAATAGATCCGCTTTGTACCACCTTGGCAACAGATGCGGTGGTGGGCGAATCCCCGGGAACTTCAAGAGTGAATGTACCTTTGGGAGGACAACGCTTAAGGGCTCAACCAACGGCGTGAAATGGCGCACAAGGCGGCATGGTCGTGCCTGTCCCTGGTACGGTCCTTGCCTTACTGATACGACAGGGTACACCGGCTCGACAGTTATGGTGATGTGGGAAGTGTGTGATGCTCTATGCATGGGTGCACAAACTGACTGCTGCCGAGCTGGATGTCCCATATTCACAGGCACTACTGGGGACTCGATGTATGCGACAACGTTCCGGGGAGGGTCTCTCGTTTTGTTGGAGTTGTTGCTCACACTGTCGTGGTTGTTGTTGCTATTGCTTGTTCCCGAGGCGAAATTGGGTGATGTAGCTTGCTTGGCGAATACAATAAGTGTGGGGAAACTGCCACTACGTAGCGAGCTTTCCACACGAGCGCCAGCTCGGATCAACGATGCAAATGTGGTGATAGGTTGTATGCTAAGCAGAGCCTCGATAGCTGGTTGCGCTCCACGGATAACCATCTCGATAGACTCCTCATCCGAGGGTCTATCTCGAACTTGTGAGGCAAGAGTGCGCCAACGTTCGACATACTCCCCAAATGGTTCTTGGGGCTTCTGTTTTGTGGCGACAAGGTCCTCCCTCTTTGGGACCAAGTTGAGATTAAAGGCATACTGGTCCATGAACGCCTGCGAGAGGTTGCTCCAAGTCTTGATCGAGCCCATGTCAAGCGACGTGAACCACTTGAGGGCTGGACCGGTGAGACTCTTTTGGAAGAGGCGGATTAGCAGCCTCTCGTCAGCCTAAAGTTAAGCGAGATCTCCACAATATGCCCGAAGATGTGAAATAGGGCAACCTTTACCGTTATATTTCTCGAAATCCGAGATTTGGAATTACGGTGGGAGTGTCGCCTCTGGGAAATAACAGAGGTCCCGGAATCTGTACGGTTGGCGATCGCCTCCTTGCACTTGTCGAAGTGCTCTCTCCAGGTCACCTACCCTGGCGTGGAGGGTATCTAGAGCTGCTACCGATGAGGGTGATGTAGTCGGGAGAAGGGCCGCATATGCCGTGTGGGTCGCACCTGAGTGCTCCTCCGGATCCACCATCATGCCACCTAGTGCTGCGGCATGATGGCCAACATATCCGTGCAAGAGTGCTGGGTGTGATTGTGGAGGTGAAGGTGCCTGGACCTGATGGTGTGTAGGAGGAGTACGAACAGAAAATTGTGTGACAGTGGGTGCTGAGTGTGGGCGTAACAGCTACAGCACCGGTATCCTGCTAGGCTGCAAACTCTGAGGATGCTGCACTCCTGCCAACTCGAGGGGTTGACCACCAGATGCTGGAGTTGAATGCTGTGCAGCGATGTGGTGTGTCTGAGCCTGTGGTGTCACACCTAATGTGGGTGCAGTGAGGAGCTGGGGTGAAGGCTGAGGTGGTGGTGCCGATGCCTGGAACACTGGAGCAGGCTGCTGGGGAGCCTCAGGAATGTTCGGATCTATGGTGGACTAAATGGCAAAGGCCATGCTCTCGATCTTCTGAGAGAGAGCCAGTAGATATTCTGCCTGTGCGACAGGGGACCCCTAGGGGATAGCAAGGGATGGCACAGTTAGAGGTTCAGAAGTCACAGATGGGACAGAAATAGGTTTCCCTGGAGGCAAGGAATCTGCAAGGAATGTTGACACAGCGGGAAAAGTGCTAAAAGAGAAGGAACCCTGAGGAAGTGGGGCCATCAGTGATACATCTGGAACCCGAGCTGGGGTCACTGAGACGGACTTAGTGCCTGGCTCCAGACTGGCCGGGGTTAGCGGGTGTCCTACAGGATGGGGGATAGAACCTCCGTGGTGCAAGAAGGGGACAGAAAGAATGGCTGGAGACACAACAAGAGTAGGAGGGACCACAAAGGAGGTGCCCTCGGGAACAACAGTGGCAGGAAAAGACTCACTAGTACGTTGGGCCATAGCTGACCGGGAACGGGTGAGAACCGGGCTACAGTGGCAATCAAGGGGATGAATCCTAGGACGAGCTATCGTCAAAGTGATGGGTAACTCAGGAAAAGATGATCGGCAACGAGGTGTCGCAATCAGGGGAGCCAAGGCAAGAATGCTCAAGCAATGGCTAAGGAACTCACGCTCCACTACCTGGAAAAGAGAAAACTAGCTCGGGTTAGAACCAGCAACAAAATGCAGTTTGTTATGGTGGCGTGAATGGCATTCATGCACATGGATGTAACTGACATGCTCTCTCTTACCAACTAAGTGTTTCCTAGAAGGTTATCTACTCCGGGATCACACATGGGTAAATAGGTCTTCGACTTAGGCTAGAAAGTAAAGGTCCCCGCTCTAAATCTTGGCCAAAGTGCAAGCGGTGAACGGGTGGTGCGTTGGTGGCCTCGTCTCCTGCAGTAGCATGGAGTTGTACCCTCTACTAACACCGACACGACCCCGGACAAGGGGGGACAAACTAGCAACACGTCCTACGCCAAAGCTATAGAACGAATTACCAAAATTGCCCTTCGCGGACTGTAGGTGGACTCAAGGGAGAAGAATGCATGCCCTATATGCTCAATCATGCAATATGCTTTAGTGTCTTTTATTTGCATTTTATTAACCAGGGGGGAGAGTTTGACTTGATCTTTAGTTTTGCCTTATTAATTTTTCTCTGAGTTTGTGTGTTTTATTTTAACCAGAAGGGGGATACAAACATGTCTCTACTCTTCTAGGCATGTCAAGTGCAGAAAAGGGGAAGAAAACACACAAGTAAGGCAAGCAAGCAAGCAAAAGGCATGATCATGGCATGTGCTAGTGTCGTGGCATCATGATTATGAAAAGGAAAACATCCATCACATCAAAAGGCATGATATATAGCATGTGTGTGCAGTGACATAGCAAATGTGTGAA
>JAMKQA010007135.1:0-11076 GCA_024699735.1 Posidonia australis
TTTCAAAGGAGAAAACCAAGTTTTGCAAGTGTTAGGAAACAGGTTTTCTTTTGGTTTTGCCGAGCCTTGTTTGTAGTTGTGTGTTTTGGGGGCGCGTACTGGGTGACTTAGATGTCACTCACGCGTGCTGTTTGATTTTCAGGTGCAGACCGCGTGCAGCCAAGTTCCGATGCAGGAATTGGAGTTTCTAGCCGCACATCGAGATCCTTGAGGTGAGCCTTGGTTACAGTTCTATTTGTTCTGTAATTTCGTGTAATTGTGCTTGTGATACTGTGTTTTGGTAGCATGCCCGAGAGCAGGACATTACATTTACAATATATGAGGTAGAACTGATGTATACTTATTGAATGTAATAGCTTCGGTAAAAGTGTTATCATTGAATTTAGTTTATATTCCTTATGATGTTATCATTCAAATGAAACATACATAAAACATCATCTCATATGTGCAGCATTATATTCAAGGACAATTTCAAATAATGAAGCTGAGAATAAAGAGAATCTGAAAAAAATCGAAGGAATGATGAAGGATATTGTTAGCAACTTGTCATTTTGTATGAAAACACTACTTCTGATACATTATGAGTCACATTAGCATTTGAGGGAAGTCAACTTTGCGCACAAGAAGTTTAGGGACTACAATTTCCTATGTGGTTATAGGAGTGATTGTGAAGTAGCGAGATAGGTATGTTCACAACATAAAACACATTTCTTCAAAACAACAATATTATTGAATTATATTATGTATTCATTTTCTAATATGTTATTGTTTGACATTGTTGTTTTTAGAGTGACTAGCTGGGCATATTCTTTGCTGAAAAAACACCTGACATGCATGATTGGCCTCAGATAGATATGCTTTCCTTCCCATAACAATACAAAGAATCAATGGATTGTAGGGTTTTCTTGATGAAGGCTATTGAACATATAACATTGGACAATTATATTAGATTCCACCAAGATGACATGCCAAAGTTTAGATCCGAAATTGCAATAGCCATTTTGAAGCACTCAAAGATTGATAACTATATTGAGATCAGGCATTATGAGGTACCTAAATGTGAAGAAGGCGGAACAATTGTGGTCAACTGAAACTTTGTAGCGTCAAACTCTTATATATAGTTCTGAAGTGGTTGTGTTTTGTCACCAGCGAGAACAATATATCTTTTAAGTTAAATTATAGATGTGGTGTTTTAAAACATTACTTTGTGAAACTTTTGACAATGTTTTGTAACTTAAACTTATTCTATTATATAAAAATAGTTTTCATTATTTTAAAATATTTTCCTATATGTAATTACCTCAACAAACAATAGCTCCAAGGTTTGATCAGGCTGTCACAATATGATAGCACATAAAGAAGTACATAATGCCTTTATAATGTCTTCAATTGTGTACATATTATTGGAAAGATAGTGAAAAGCATATGAATATGTTCATTAATACGAAAATGAAATCTATGAAATAGTTTTGGTGTTACAGAAACATAAATTAAAAAACTTTATAACTTAACAATACATGTGTGAATTGTCTGATGTGTTTATATTAAGAACAAGTTGTTAGGACAAAACACGTCTATGACATCTTAACTTATGTGTCAATAGCAAACATCATATGTTCATTAGTTTAAAAACTTTGTTATTGTATGCATACAAAAGTAGTTCACAACACATCTATTCCTTATGGTCATAATGAACATGAACATCATGAAACATCTTCTTCAAGAACGAAAACATCAGTTAATGCTTACAAATTATGAGTAACATGATTGTAACACTTGCAATTTCAATTGAGCAGTCTTTGAACTAAAGATGTGTGTATCTGGCACGTATTTCCCGCACATAAACGTGGTGTGTATTCCTGGCGCATTTTGCTGGCACAAATCAGAAGCTTTGACCTAGAACTGAGTTTGCATTTAAGTGGATTTGGTTGGTTTTGGGATCCAAGAGCTTCGTTTTCTCCTCTGCAAGTCGCACCTACGAAAAGAAGGAAAGAAGAAGGAGAAGAGGAAGGGGGAAGCTGCTGTCACTGTCACCGCACGTGCCCATCACCACATGTTGTTGCACCCATCGTCATCACCACTATAAAGAGGAGAGAGAGAAGAGGAGACTGTGTTTGTAGGGAGAAAGAGAGTGAGAGAGGTAGAGAGAGAGTGAAGAGAGAGAGGGGAGGCCACTGACCCTCACTACCAACCCACAATCACTGCCACCGTGAAGGAACCAGAGAGGAAGAGGAATAGAAGAGGAGAACACACACACACATAGACAAATAGAGTGGGAGGTGGGGGTCCACTGACTGCCACCATCATTTCTACCACTACTACTGTGCCACTGCTATCGTGTCACCATTCATCATTGCGTCGCCGCTCTTCCTCACTGTTGTCATGACCAAGTGGGTGCAGGGGTCCAACATCAATGGAGGTACACACCTACCGATGCCTTCTTTTTATCCTTGTTAATATTATATTAATGTGGTGAATGTGTTGGGTTTCCAAGTTGGAATCCTGTGATTATTGTATTATTATTATGGTTGTGCTTGGGAATCTAAATGGGGATCTTATTCTACAACGATTGGCTGTTTTTGGATTCATGTGAGAATCCAATTATTGTGGTTTGAATGTGTGGTTTGTGGTTTGTTTTCTTGTATTTTCTCGAGTCTGTGGTTTGATATCTCGTGTTTTCTCAAGTTTTGCTTTTGTTTCGTAGTTTCTTGCAGGTTTTTACCCTTTGGGTTTGGACGATATATGTCTGATGCCTTTAGGCCAATTGTTTAGCCTATGGCACATTTTTGGCACGTATTCTACTGCACGTCTTGGACATGCGTGTCAAGAGTGCACTTTTCCACATGGCCACCATGGCAATAGTTTTAGTAGGTGTTTTCTCGATGGTTTTGAGCAGTTCTCGCGTGGATTTTGGTGTAGTGCATGGTGTAGAATGTTTGTGGGTTGTCGTGGCCTTTCGTGCAACATTTTGCATGGTGTTTTGTGGTAATTCTGAGATGGTTTTAAAATAATTTTCAAAATGATTTTCCAAAAAGGTTTGGAAAAGAAATGCATAAGTTTTGCAAAAGATTTTGGAAAATGATTTCTGTGGTTTTCTTATGGAACTAAAAGGGTCGTAGGGCCACATTGACGGACTAGGGATGATTGATACCTCCGGAGAGTCAAGTGTGAGTCCAGGGTTGAGATTCTGTGGTTTTCATATGAGACCAAAAGAATCCTAGGCCGTATCGGTGGACCAGAGATGATTAATACCTTTGAAGGGTCAAGTATGAGTCTAAAATTAAGGTTCCAAGCTATGCTAGCAAGAGTTAGGAGTTAGAGACCTTGGGTGCTCCAGATGTAGAGACTTGGGTACTGGCAAGAGTCAGGAGTTGGGGTCCTTGGATGGCCTGGGTACTGAGGACGCTAAGAGAGTGTACCCTATGTTTGTCCTAGAGTGGACTATTAGAGGGTTCTTAGAGTAAGGAGCCTGGGCGGTGGGCTTCTGCACTGGGTGGTCCTGCCGCAACAGTGTAGTGTGCTTCAGTGACTGCTTGTAGACTAGTCGATCGCTTGTGACAAGAGTGACACGATAAGCTTTTACACTGTATGCGTGAGTTGTGGTTTTGAGCACTAATTCAAGTTTTCAAGCTCTACTCTAGACGAGACTTTGGTTTTGTGATTGTGGTTTTGGTGCTAGTTTTTAGACTTGATTTGGCATAGAGTAGCCATTCCAAGGGTGCATAAAGAGATTTCAAAAAAAATGCACGTGTTTCGAAAAGAAAAGAGAAATGATTTTGAAAAGTATATTTTAAAGGAATTCTACTTGTGGGACAATAGTGGATTGCCTAGTTGTGGTTTTGTGGTATCGAGATAAGATACCTATTTTTTGAGGTTTTGATGTTGTTGTTTTGAATGCATGCCTATATGGCTTTGTACATCGAGGTTTTCAGTGATTTTGATTTTTTGGAGTCAGGAGTGGTGATGCTTGTTTTAGTAGTGTGTTTTGGTGAGAGATCTCGAGTTTGGAGAGATTTGGGCTTTCGATTTTAAAAAGTATGTCTTAAAGAGATTTTCATGCTTGTCTGCCATAGAGTTTTGTAGGTTTTGATTCCTTTGCAAGTTTCAGATTTAGTGCTGTCGAGCAAGACAGTGTATGGTTTGGGGAGCTAGATGCCAGCAGTTCCAATCCCGATTTGCTGGTTTTAGTAGGTTGATAGGTGTGTGCTGAGTGACTTTTAGATGTCACTTACGTGTATTTTAATAATTTTCTTGCAAGTCAGAAATAAGAGTAGCAGTCAAGTCTAGTGCACATAGTGGGAGTCATGTAGTCGTACACCACAGGTTTTGGATAGCATTAGTAATTATTTGTTGTTAGTTGTTTATTTTAATTTATTACATTTATTTCAGAATTATTTATTTAGTAATGGCTCTAGGTGTGATAAGATGTGAAGTTATGATGCTTGGGGGCATTACAATGATAGTTTACATACTTCATAACTCTCTGTAAATTTTGAAAATATAAAGTTACAAAAAATTGAACTACTAGTTTCCTTTCCACATTCACCACTTGTGCCCAAAATCTTGGATTTCATCACCGTAACCAAAAAAAAATGTCATATTAGAATGAGAAACATAAATAAATCAAATAATACAAAAAAGTGATTAATTATGTTGAATGTACCTGCAATGATCTTTAGGAAATTTATTTAATTTCAATGGACAATTTCTAGAATTATGATTGTCGTTTTGTTGCGCACAACTCTTCCATTGTCTTCTCTTAGCACATTTTTCTCTATCAAATTTAATCCTTGACACATCACCACCCTTCGACTACATCCTCTACCACTTCCTTTAGTTTTTGCAATTAGAGGAGAGAGTATGGTAAGCTATTTGGAAGGTTTGAAAGTTTTACAAGCCAAATGAGTTTTGGTCTGACATTGCAATTTGGTGTCTTCTATATTATGTTCTACATCATCAGTTGTTCCACCAATGTCTGAGCCTTGCATCTTATCCATCCCCTCAATCATCCACTTCAAGTGCTGCTTTGAAAAATCATAGAACTCTACACCACAAATCACACTACTAGAAACTTGATCGCCCAATTCCATAACCTCTAACATTTAACTGCATCTACTTGAAGATGTTTTGTAAGTATATATATCCAACTTTATACCATCTTTGCATGATTTGAACCACCTCCTCAAAATAAAATGATTTGGGAATATGTTAATTTTGAAATAAGTAAAGAATGCAAGCAAATGCTTACAAGGATAACCCTTGCATTCAAACATACAACATCTACACTTTGACTTCGATGTACTCGAGTCAAATGTGATCAATTTGCAAATGTTATCAAAATCCTTTCTTGAAACGTTGAATGTGTCCAATCCCTACAAGTATGATGGAATGAAAAATTATTCTGTATTTACTGAAACTAAACAAAAAACCAATATAAACAATTTTTACAGTAACAATCAATAAAACTGAAACTAAAATTGATAATAGCGACATCAGTTTTACTGAAATTAAACAAGTAAAAATATTAACAATTATAAAAAAGAAATAGCAAAACTAATAATAGTGACATTTGAATTAATTAAAAAAAAACAAAACTAAATACCTTACATTAGGATCCTCTTCTTGTGAAGGGTAGACATTGAAAAAGAAACTCTTATTCAACTCTGTCAGGAAACAATAAAATAGTTTCCTTGTATACAATTCATGTACTTGTTTCTTTGTGATAACACCACTTTCCAACTTTGCACTCTTATATTATAATTCATAAACACAAACATTTTCTGTTTCACGTTGTTACTCTAAACAATCTTCATAATGAGTTATAAACTTCAACAGTGATAGGTAATGTAATACAAAACTCTTTATAAAGGAATTCATACTTTCACTTCTTTGGGTAATATATATATTTACAAAAAAGGTATTCACCATATAAACCTGTAACAACCCAGATTGAAAACAACACTTTAAGCCAGATATTTCACTTAGAATGTTGGGTTGTTGGATGCTGGATTCCCTACGTTTGAAGTAAAACGCAACTTCGGAGTTTGACCATGCTTGAATTGGTGGATTTTAGACTCCTCGATGCTGGATGTAGAGAGCGGGGTGTCCTATGATGGGTGTGCGGAAGCACACACCTACAGTTGCATAGGACAGCCACAGGGATCCACTACGGATTGCCACCATGGACTACTACCATGGGTTGCCACTACGTGTTGTTGTCATGGAAAATCTAGAGGATTTCCAAGATCCAGAACCAATGCTTCCTTCCCTTGTAAGCCACCATAAGTGGTTTATAAGGGCGCAGTGGAGAGAGAGTGTAACACCCCCACCCTGGAGGTGGTACCCCTCACCTAACTGTTTTTTTTAATTAGCACAATTAAACTAAGCTATGTTCACACATAACTGCTAAGCTTAAATAATAGAAATAAATTAAATTATAAAGTCACCAGAACCTTGATGTGTGGTAGAGTGACTCCTTCTATGTGCACTAGTTGAAACCAACTCCTATCCTGCATCTATAGAAAGACAAAACCAAAGCACACTTGAGTGACCACTCACAAAGGTCACCCAACACACACTCCACTAATCATTCGACACACCATGCCGAAGAAACAGGTGTAACCTATGCCACAACAACAAACATTGGCATCTCTCCTGAATGCCAACACCACAATAGGGCATGCATCACTGCCAGCAAGCACAATCCGTTTAAAACCATGCTTTTCAAGTCATGTCTTGAAAATATTCTTTTCCTTTTAAAATCATATTTTGCCTTTCCAAAAACTACATCTTTTAATTCCTTTCAAACCATATGCATGTTTTCAAAACCTCATGTAATACTTGAAATGGCTACACCTACCAAGTCAAGCTCACAACAGCACCTAAGGTGCCACACACACAAAGTACAGAGTCTCAACTCAAATTCATATGGGATCACAATCCCAAAAATCAGCACAACATCATTCTGGAAAACATAACGTCGCTCACAAGTGCAAAACCACTCTGAATCACATCGCCACTCATGGCGGAACAACACAAAACACCTCACCCCTCATGGGGGGGAATCCACACAAACAACCTTGCCTTTCAAGGGCAAAACCATGCTAAATCACTTCACAACTCACAGGCGGGAACAACACAAAACATCTCGCCACTCATGGGTGGAAAACCAAACCAATAGTCAAGTCACTCATGGGCAAAAATCGAGCAAAACTGCATCGCCACTCATGGGTGGAACAAACCACAAATCTTGGTTTAAAACCAAACATATCATTCCATTCATTTCACTAGTGTCACCTTGATCAGGGGTGATCAGGCAACAAGCAAACCATCGAAGCATGACCAACGATGCTTGCACTGCCGCAGTGAAAGCCTCCATGTAAGGCAGACACCGCGCCGGCCAACAGGCCTCACTATGCCTTCTCACTGGTTACTCAAAAACACAGGGATGTGTCTCCTCACGATGCCCCTACAGTGACCCCGACACCTAGGTTTCATATTCCTAGGCCCAGCTTACATCGTCTCAAACCTTGGCATCTACGGTAGTATCTGACAACTGGTTCCATTGGAGTATTATACCTCCTACCAGATTATCGTTACCAAACCCACGTGGATCCAAACAAACAACATCTGGCAACCACAGTCGTGTCTGATAACTAATTTCATTGGAGTCTCATACCGCCTACTAGATTGTCGACACCAACCCACATGGATCCAAAACAAAACCTCGACACCCATACTAACAAGGGTGTCACGTCCAATTGCACAGAGGTTTCATACCCCCTGGCTCACCGACTGTATTGCCATGTACCTCTGAGTACAGTCAATACCCTGGGTCATTAGTACCCAGAACAAACGGAGTATCAATCCTCCGAGTTCAGCTAGTCCTCAACCCGCAGACTTCAGCCTTGGCCTCGTAAACAACAATCCAGGAGTTTCATACCTCCAAGATCCGACGAATACTAACCTCAGTCTCTTGGTCTCACCACAACAGAAAACACTGGAAATCACTTTCAAAACCTTAAAAAAGGATACATAGCTCTTTTTCAAATTCTTTCGGAAATCATTTCAAAAGCATTTCTCAAACGCACAAAGCATCATATGGGAAAACTGTAATGAGAGTCACCTATTCTCAACCAAAAATCTCTTTCCAAGGCTTTTGCAAAACATATGCATTTCTTTCCAAACTCTTTTGGAAACCAGCTCAAAACATTTTGAGTCATTTCTCAAAACTTTACTAGTTCAAACCATCTCTTTAAATCAATTTGAAAACCACTTTTCAAGATCACACATATCCTTTCAAGAGCTCTGAAAATCATCTTAAAATCCTCAAGCCACAAAAGCAATGATCTGACATCTTCAAGGTATAAAACGCACCTTGAAGAAGCACACAAGAACTCAAACAGTGGTCTCGAAGTCCCCTAGTGGCTTACAAGACCAAACACCAACAAAATCTACACCAAAACAACGCCACTGAATACTTAGTTCAGTGTGACGCACCAGAAACTGACCAATATCAAATTCTGGGGTCAAACATTATCACTAAACCCTAATCATGCCATTAAAAGGGGAAGACTTAGTGTTTTCTAAGTCTTATCTACTTTTAATCTACCCATATTCCAAAATTCTCTTGCTAACTCATTTTAAGCAACTCTAATATCATTCTAATGATTATTCTAATCATTATTGTGCCCATTAATTACCCCCTTTCAGATTAATATATATATATATATATTAATCAACACTCAAAATCTCATTAACGTGAGTCTTACACCTAAAAACCATATCAGACCATCAATTAATCTCAGTTAAATGATTCCACACTTTTATCTCATTTAGGTGGATTATCATGTCAAACACATGCTTAAAACATCATTTTAAAATCCATGAGATTAACATTAACAAACACATTAAGCATATGGGCCAGGGGTCTAGTTCGGTAGACCGAACTAGATCAGTATACCGAACTGGACAACAAACACCCAGTCCGGTCGATCGAATTTGAGATTCGATCGTCGGAAAATCCCTATTTCGGTTAATCGAAATACCTTTAGTCGACCAAAATCCCCTGAAACGGAAGACCGGATGCTTTCGGTCTACCGAAACTAGGTTTCTGGTTGAATACTAACAGCAAAACGATATGCCAAACCCTATTCGGCATACTGAAATGCCCATTCCAGAAAACATCTCCTGAGCCCTAGCCATTCGTTTGCCGAAATTCGGACCTCCAGTGGATCCATTTCCAAGCAAGAGCAAAACACATAAAAATCACCAAATGTAGGGCTCTAAGCTCTCTACCATTTAAGACAAATAGCATTCAAATTCATCAAGCATGCGTCTCTAAATAAAATCTCAAATCCATCAAAAATTCAAATGTAGGGCTCATTTCGTAACACTGTAGCATGCCTTCCATTTCCATCAAAAACCCACGAAATCCATACAACCTAGCATGATCTCTACACATTCAAGTCATTCATATCGTTTCCATCATTCTCCTTATTTTTCCAAGATTTAACATGCATTATTCACCATTTTCATGCATTAAACCCATTTCCCCAAAACAAAGGAAAATAAAGAAGGGAGGGGAAATGCGTGCCTGATCGGTGGATTCCGACGACCCCAAGGCTTCTCCGACGAGCTCCTAGGTTCCCACGGCCTCTGGCGAGCTCTCACCTCTTCCGATGGCCGCTCCTTCCATTCTCCCTCTCACTCTCCCGCATCTTTTCTCCCCCTGCCCTCGTACACTCTCTCTCTCGTCTCTTATAAGGAGGAGGAAAAGAGCAAAGAAGGAAAGGTGGGGCTAGTGAGGAAGTAGCCAAGGAAAAATCACGGGCACAGAACCAGACCACATCACCAACCATAAAACCACGTGGTTCATGCAAACCAAAGGTTGGGCACCAACACAACAAAAATCCTGGTCGTTACTGAGAGAGTGTGTGTGAGGGAGAGGGAGGAGGAGGTGGCTGCTGTGCCACCGTCGCCGCGGCCGTTGCCAAGAGATAAGGAGGAAATCTGGGCTCGTAGGAGATGGTGCCATCGTCGTTCGTTTCTACCAGTGAAAAGTATACACCTCTATTGATCTCTCTTTTATGTCCACACTAGATTCCTAGGAGTATGATGGTGTGTGGATGCTTGAAAGATTTTTTTAGAGGATTTATGGTAGATTTTATGGCCATTAATGGCATCGGGGGCACTATTTGGGTGAATAGTACCCGTAGGTTTTGCTTGATGATTTCTTAGGATCCATTTGTTGGATCTTTGTGTTTTTTGTACTAAATTGTAGAGCTCATCGAGATTTTCAATTTGGTATATTGTTTGTAATTTTTAGGTGAAGAATGGATTTTTAGTATCAAAAAATTAATCGTAGTTAACCGTGGTTTTACTATGCTCGGACGTATGGAGGGAGAAGATGAATAGTGTTTGGACATTTTGCATCTTAACCTTCTAAGTTTGTGTAAATTACTTTTAGGTCCCTAGCTTTATGATAAATTTGTATTTAATGACCTTTTGTATGTTTAGTCCCTGAATTCAGTAGAATTTACCTTTTGGGCTGACACACATCATGAGTTTTTCCATGTTGGTTGTCCAATGCCTCATTTCACCTTTATAATAATTCTTTCAGACATATTCACCCTTCCTGTCTTCTTCTTCTTCTTCTCCGTCTTCTTCTATTTTCCAATGTCATATACTCTAAATCCAACTTCACGACCAAAATTTTCTCATTTCTCCTTCTTTTCCAAACCTTTTTTTCTCTTTTTTCTTGATAAACTGATAGTCTCGATCTTTGTCAACACCATAGGAGGATCTCAAGCTTCTTCATTGTCGTCACCAAGTATATCTAAATTGAATGTCTTAATCCACTCAAAAAAGGTGTTGACGGTTGAGATTTGTAGTCTGGTGGAGTGTGAGTGAGGAAAAAAGAATTCCTTAGAAGTAATGTTTGGGTCGAGTTCCGTAGAACTGAGAAGGAAATTATTTTTAACTAAGGATAAAACAATCAAACAAAACAAAAATTAAACGTTGTTTACCCAAAAAAGTAGTTCATTGTAATTTATCATGGTTGAAGGGGACAAGTTG
>JAMKQA010007136.1:0-11304 GCA_024699735.1 Posidonia australis
AACATTTCTCTATTACTTGTAAAAAACTCAAGGAAATAGTTTTATCATCTTTGAACTTTTTACTTGGTCCATTTTCGTTTTTCCTTTGCTACTAATCTGCAACACCTTCTCCTTTGGTCATTCATTTTTTATCATTTGCCATTGTCATGTGTCAGACATCTAGTTTCTTCATTATATTTACTCTATAATATATTACTCCGATTTCTTGGTATAAGATTGATCCACAGTTTTTGAGATTGGAATTTCTACTTTTCACAGTGAATGTCCTTCTATGTACTTCTGCTGCTTCTGCAGGTATTACTATTCATATATAACTGGGAAATTAAGAATCACTTTAAATGATGAGCAAGTCATTCATTTCAAGTTTTGCCAGCAAGATTAGAAACTTATCAAAATAGGCAATGCACATATCTTCTATAGATTTCCCTTTCACTTATAATTTTATAATGCACATGTCACCTACACGTACGTCAGAGTCTTTTACAGTTATATATTTCATTTCATTACATAGCTAAAGCTTGTCTGCATCATGCGGCTGATAGAAAATTTAAAGGCATTTATGCATCAAAATTTCTTTAATGTTCAATGGCCTACAATATTTCCTTATGAGCAGTGAATCTGTGTTGGAAAAACTTATATCGTATTCTGGATCATTTCCTTAAACATGAAACTAGAAACATCACATGAAAGTAATTGTTCTCATTGTTTCTTGGCAGTCTGATTATCTGCGAAAGATCTCAATGAAAATGCTTACATTGAAACAAAAGCATCAGGGTACTGTTGGAGCTAATCAACTGTCAACAAATCCCACTGCTGCAGGCCAATATCCTGCAGATCAAGGTACTGGAAAAGCCCAACAATTCTCTGAAGTATTTTTTGATGTTTGCATGTCCTGCTTGTTTCACTGATTTTATTGGGCATCAGAAGAAAACATGAGATATAATTCTGCTTCTGCCTTTTAACTCTGCAAAATATTCTTTTGTTGACTACTGAACATGGTAAGGTTGCAAATGATATGTCAAAGTGTCAAACACCATAATTGCTGTGAGGATATTGAGAATATTTTTATATCTATCATAACATCCCAGACACGTTAAGAATCCTTCAGGTTTAATTTTTGAATTTAACGTGCAATGATGTTCTTGAATTACTTTGATGATAAATTTTACCAATCATGAGATCTGAACTTGTTGGAATGACTTATGGATTAAGATTTTGACTGTGTGCACTAGAGCTTCATGGTAAATGCAAGGATATTTATTCAGCTTCCAGTGCCCATGGGTGCACAGAGGGTCTTATGGAGGGCACCAGCAACTGGCAGCACGGAGACCCCGGCATGAACGGGGTGGTTTCGTCCACCGAGTGGCGGTCGCAGCTCCAGCCCGAAGCCCGCCAGCGCATCGTCAACAAGATGTAAGCCGCGCCCCTTCCTGTATCTTCACAATGTTTTTTCCACCGATCTCGGTACATATCGGGATGAATTTTCGGTACATGGATGGAATCTTTTGGGTGTTCTAAACCTAAATTCTATGTGATGGCTAGGATAATTTTGTGAGCTGGACTGATGGACCGAGCCGGGTTTTTTGGCCCACAAACTACCTATGGTTAACCAAGTCATGTTGGTTTACATCTTTGGTGATCCTAACCACATGTTGATCTTCCTTGGTTCGGGTGAGCGTGTTTTGGATCATTTCAGACCAATGACCGAGTCTGTATGCTACGCCAATGCCGTGGGATATTTAGGACTGATGGTAAGAGTAGGAAATAAATCGATGGGCGTGAAACCTCATTCTAAGATGCATAGAATATACAGGAAAAAACGAAGAAAAAGAAGGGAATTAAGAAGTTCAAAGAAATGAAGCTTGGATTACAAACATGTTCTAACCATGAGAAGGCTTGTGATGGTCCTGGTTGGAATTTTTTTCTCGACCCATATCCTACATCGACTGGCTAAATTGGCTTTTCTTGTGAATATCCTTATCCTATTATATTTTTCTCCACTAGGATTGATATGGTTTCCAATTGAATCACAGCCTATATACATCTGACCTTTTTGTTCTTACCTCAAGAAATGAAAATATCGACTTTAGTAAGTTTGCAGATGCGTATACAGGTGCTAAAACATAAAACATTTAGTCATCCTTTCCTTAAGTTTGGTTTGGCTATTCTTTCATGGGACTGGATCATTATCAGCTTGGAGTTAGACTTGGAGTGTGCCGTTAAATCCAAACACATTAAATTATGATGTAATATAAAATGCAATGAGCCTATTCTTAGTTACTTATCATACACCACCTTCTGCCAGAACGATATGAATAGTTATGAGTGAACTGGTTATTGTAATTCAGTAATTACCATAAGAACAAAGAAGAATGCTATTTTAAACAACGTATAGATGATCCTCAAAGTTAGAGCTAGTAAATGATTCTAGTTAAGCTTACATAGGAGTTTCTCTAATTCTGAGGTTTGTTTGATATTTTTATGATATAAAAAAGTAAACTGTTGTCTTCAAGTTTTGACGTATCCTTGTAACACAAATAGCATGTGGTTTTCTCTTGTTATATTTCTAGTGCTTATTATTTTTTTAATGCTTAGAATGGAGACATTGGAGATGTACTTGCCTATCTCTCGCACTGTGGGTCCAGGTGAACTAAAAAAAATTGCAGTACGGTTTGAGGAGAAGATTTATACTGCTGCTACAAGTCTGGTGTGACCTCTCAATTATTCTCTATGAAACTGTCTTTTATAATTCTAGTTTGTCTTGTTTTATCATGAATTCAGTAGTTTATCAATTTCTAGTATTTTGCTGTTGCTTGTATATATCCTTATGCTTGTGTTTGATAAACACAAAAATCTGTCTTTTGATTGTGCAGGATGTTAGTAGCAATATACATTACATAATGCGTAGCATGATGGTCACAAGTCTTGCAATTGGTCATTTAATTCCCTTTTAAAACTTCTTTACCTCTGATTTTAAAATATCATTTACATCAGTTTTCCTAGTAATTGAGGATGCTCTTAAGGCACATAGGTTCTATTTAAGCTCCACAAGGAAGTGATAGATAAAAATAGCTAAGCGGTTTGATTATAAAGTTTGATAATTTTTAATATTATGCCTTTATGTATTCTATTTATCAATGGAAGTGGTACCCTTGGATTGAGTTTTTCCCCAAAAAAATCATCCTTATCCATGTCAAAGATCTTATTTAGTATATTCCTTTTGGTTTGTGTTGAGAAAAGGGGTGGTTATGTTATGCATATCAATGTTTTAAAAATCGGAAAACAACCTCTACACGGATTGAGTCTTTAAATGTTTTTTGAAAAAAATGGGAGTTTAAACAGAGGTTTAATGAGAAAACAAAAAAAAAAAATATAAAGAAAAATAAATGTAGCATACATATAACCAACAACATTCAACAATTACCTCAATATCTGGAACTATTAATTAAACTCAAGTAACTTTACTCAAAAAAAACATAACTTGAATATGATTACGTGTAATTATCATTTAGCCATGATAATTCATAAACATAAATTAAATAACTAATAAGTGACATACATTAGTAAACAAATAAGTACCTAAATGATCAAATTATGTCAATGGCTAGAAGTCATTAACATTATACTAAAAAGTAGTTGTTTCTACTCATAAAATGGTAATGTTTAAATGGAGTTTAAACGGCTATTTTTTTGGAACAATGATGCATAGTTCCTTCAAATTTCCATTTCCACAAACATTTCTCTCTCTCTTTCTCGCTTTCTCTCTCACCCTCCTCTGTGTGTGTGTGTGTGTGTGTGTATTTATATATATATATATGGAAGAGATTGGTTATATCTTCCCTCAAATTAGCTTATTTGAGAGAAGATTGATGTGGAACATTGTATTTTAATCTACTAAACATATTTAAAATTATTTATTTTGAATTAATACTACTGCTAAGTCTTATGTTAAGCCTTATAGGGTATTTGAACATTCATCTAAGGATCCATTTACATACTACCCTGTATATGTACTCTTTGAGCCTTAATATGAAGTTAGTTCATTGTTTTTCCCACTTGTACATGGTACCAGAGCTCAGGGAGAAACCCTAGCCTCCCCACCACCCAATGGCCTTCCTCCTCCGCCGGTCGCCGCCTCCGACCGCCGTCTTCGGCCGTTCCGTAGTCGAAAAGTCGAGGGCATTCTGCAGGACGTCACTGCAGCCACTGGGTTGAGGTCTTTAGCCTCCAGCGCCTCCTCCTCTCCCTGTCGGAACTCGGGTCACGTCCGGCAGCTTCCCTCCTCGCCGTTGGCTCCTCCGGCGGCCCCCTACCTGCCTCCGTCAGCCCTGGTATGCCATGTTCACTGTCGACAGACCCTTCTAAGGTCTGTCCGGTAGGTCTAAAGGGGTGTAGTCCCTCTTCTCTCCGTGATGGCTCTTGCCGTTGCCTCCTTATGTATATCCGTATGTAAACGGAGTATAGAAGATCAGTTCTACTACCACCAGTGAGATTCGGTGGCTCTACTACTGCTGTACGCTACGTATCTCTAGCGTTTTCCTCTGTTTTTTGCTACTACTGCTTGTGTTTTGTATTGTTCGTCTGCATCTTGAGTATTAAGGACACTAGTTCGTATTTTTCAGTCTTATTTCAGATCTGATTTCTTTCTTTGCCATGGCTTCTCGCGAATCTCTTGTTAAGAATTTGAGCGGTACTTCAGAAATGTTGAATGACAAGAATTATCTATTATGGTCACAGAGTTTTGAAACCTTTTTAGCTGCACACCGCAAACTCAAGCATCTGACCCAGTCTCCTCCGGATGCAAAGGATAGCTTGTATGAAGATTGGTTTGCTGATGACTCAGCTATTGTCTCCTGGATGGTGAATAGCATGGAACCCACAGTTGCCCGTAGTGCTATGGTTCTTCGTCCAGCCAAGAAAATCTAGGACACCCTCAAACAGATGTATGGTTATGAGAAGAATATTGCTCGGGTTTATGAAGTATATGAGCGGATCTTTACCTTGAAGATGGGCGATAGTTCAGTCCAAGATCACTTTGGAGCGCTTCGTGCATTTCTGGATGAAATGTATCAACCACTTACCTCAGATATTACTACCATGCGTAGATACAGAGAAGAACTTGCTGTAGCTGCCTATCTTTTTGGACTACATCCAGATATCTCTTTTCAGATACGAGGTCAGATTTTGAGGGTTGATTCTGCTTCAAGTCTGGAAAGCACATTTGCTAGAGTCCTACGTGTCTCTACAGGTGGGCCTGCTATTACTGCCCTCACTGTTGATCATTCGGCTATGGCTGCTCGTGGTCGTGGTCGTAATTCTGGTAGAGGAGTCCGAGGACGAGGTAATTCTAAAGGTCGAATCCCTTGTGAGTATTGTGATCGCACTAACCACAGGTCAGACAGATGTTGGGAGAAATTTGGTAAACCAGAGTGGGCACAAGCTTCCACAGAGGTGACTTAGACATCTACAGATGCTTCTTCCACCAGTGCTCAGTCAGTGACCTTATCCCAAGAGGAGTATGCACAGTTCCTTCAGTACAGAGAGACTCAGTTTACACTTGTCGTTGCATCTCATGCCACTGCTTTCACCTCAAGTACTTTTGGTTTAGTTGTTTCTAGGGACAGTTCTTGGATCATTGATTCAGGAGCATCCTCTCACATGACAGACAGCTATGATCTTTATTCCCACATTAGATTTGTTTCTATAGCTGATGGTCGGACCTGTAAGGTAATTGGGCAAGACACTATTCATGTTACGTTCCAATTAACCCTAGATAAAGTCCTTTTTGTATCAGAATTTCCTGTAAATCTTTTATCCATTAGCTTTATTACCAAACAATTAAACTGCTGTGTGACATTTTTCTCTTTTCACTGTTCCTTTTAGGATTTGCAGACAGGAAAGAGGATTGGTTTGGGACGTGACAGAGGACATGGTGTGTACCTGTTAGTTAAAGATGAGATACCTCGAGGTATTGCTACTCTTGCTTCTACAACTGATTCATAGTTCACATGGCATTGTCGACTTGGCCATCCTACTCATCAGAAACTTCAACAAGCTCTACCTTGGTTGTCTGTATCTTCTTTTCAGTATGAATTTTGTGAGTTAAGTAAGCATCATCGTGCTACCTTTAAAGGTCTACGTCTAATTAGGAGTAAGCGTCCTTTTGATTTAGTCCATTGTGATGTTTGGGGTCCAGCCAGAGCTTTTCAGTGTCTGGCTACAGATATTATATTGTCTTTGTTGATGACTTTTCTCGTGTGTCTTGGGTGTATTTGTTGAAGGACAGAGTTGGTGTTTTTGACACAGTTAAATTTTTTTTCATGGAAATAAAGAATCAATTTTCTATTTATTCCAAAGTCTTTTGCACTGACAATGCTTTAGAGTTTACTCAAATAAGTCTTCGGCAATATTGTGAATCCTTGGATGTGTTGCAGCAAACTTCTTGTCCTTATACATCTCAACAAAATAGAGTGGCAGAGCGTAAGCATCGACATATTCTTGATGTTGTTCGGTCTCTCATGCTTGAAATGCATGTTCCCAAGTATCTATGGTCTGATGCTGTTCTCACTGCAGTGTACCTTATTAATTTCATGCCGTCCACACCACTTTGTGGGGATATTCCATTGCATAGGCTTTATCCGAGGATTGATTTCTTTCCTCTCACTCCTCGGATATTTGGGTGTGTGGCTTTTGTTCAGGACTTGACTTCCAACCTGGGCAAACTTGCTCTAAGGTCTATTAGGTGTGTATTTGTTGTTTATTCTCGTACTCAGCGTGGCTATCGTTGTTATCTTCCTACCACCAGGAAATACATCATTTCTGCTGATGTCACCTTTTTCGAGATTCTTTGATAACAATCTTCCTGTTTCTGATAGTATTCCATTATCTTCGGTGGTTGAGACTAGGGAGATGGATGGTACTGATGCTCCTGTTGCAGGAACCGAGGTATCTGGTACCTTGCAGGTTTATCGACGACGATCACGTCCTTCTAGTACCAATTTCTCTTCATCGTCTGCAGATCTGCCACCCATTTACCTTGATTTGCTAATTGCCATCAGGAACGGTACACGTGCTTCTTCTATTGCACACCTTATCTCCCATTTTGTGAATTATGAGCGATTTCATCCTTCCTTTCGTGCATTTGCCTTGTCTATCTCTTCTTAGTCCATTCCCAGGAACTACCAGGAGGCAAGCCTAGTACCTCAGTGGAAAGCAGCTATGGATGATGAAATGGAGGCACTGAGATCCCGAGGGACGTGGACATTAGTATCTAGACCAAAGCAAACCATTGTTGTAACTTGCAGATGGGTGTTTGCTATAAAGTACGAAGCAGATGGTACAGTGGATCGCTACAAAGTCCGATTGGTAGCCAGGGGGTTTACACAGGAATATGGCATTGATTATACTGAGTCTTTCTCTCCTGTTGCCAGATTAAATTCCATCAGGGTCATTCTGTCAGTGGCTATAAATAACTCATGGAATCTTGTCAACTGGATGTAAAAAATGTATTTCTGTATGTTACTCAGGGAGCAACCTTCAGGGTATGTTACTTAGGGAGAGAATCAGATATGTCTGCTTAAGAAAGCAATTTATGGGCTAAAACAGAGTCCACGAGCACGGTTTGAAAAGTTAGTATATGTCTGAGCTAGTATATATACTAGCTCAGATATGTCTGAGCTAGTATATATGGAGCAACCTTCAGGGTATGTTACTCAGGGAGAGAATCAGATATGTCTGCTTAAGAAAGCAATTTATGGGCTAAAACAGAGTCCACGAGCACGGTTTGAAAAGTTTAGCAGTATTGTATCTATTTGTGACTTCCGCCGCTGTGTGGTGGATCACTCTGTATTCTACAGGGAAACAAAGGGTGGCTGTGTCCTGTTGACTGTTTATGTGGATGATATCTTGGTTACAGGGAGTGATATTACTAGTATTCAGGAGACAAAAGATTATTTGTAGAAGTACTTTGTTACCAAAGACATGGGCAGACCTAAGTATTTCTTAGGTATTGAATTTGCATTTGCTAGAGACAGGATGATTCTATCACAGAGAAAGTATGCTATGGATCTCTTACAGGAGACTGGACTTTTGAGGTGCAAGCCTGAGATTACTTCAGTGGATCAAAGTCTGAATTTTTGGGATAGCTCCTCACCTCAATTAGAGGATGTTGACAGATACAGGAGTCTGGTAGGGAAGCTTATTTATCTTACTGTTACTCGGCCTGATATTGCCTACATTATGGGGGTTCTTTGTCAGTTCATGTAAGGACCACGAATGGTACACTGGCTAGGTGTCTTAAGGGTGCTGGCCTACATCAAGAAGACTCTAGGCAAATGTTTGATCTATAAAAAGAATGGCCACCTGCAGATAGAAGCTTATTCAGACTCTGGTTATGTTGGAGATAGAAGAGATAGAAAGTCCACTTTTGGATATTGCATATATGTTGGGGGCAATCTTGTTACATGGCACAGCAAAAAACAGAATGTAGTCTCTCACTCCAGCGCAGAAGCAGAGTATAGGTCCATGGCTCACACTATTTGCGAAATGATATGGCTTCGTTCATTTTTGACTGATTTGGGTTTTTCTACTCCTTCACCTATGTCTATGTATTGTGACAATCTGGCGGTTATTTACATTACTAATAATCCCACCTTTCATGAATGTATTGAACATATTGAGGTGGACTGTCACTTTGTTCGTGAGAAAGTGATGCAAGGAGTTGTGTCTACTCCTTATATCAAGTCGTCTGATCAGTGTGCTGATGCCTTCACTAAAGGGCTTAGTATTGGAACTTATAGTTATCTTTGTAACAAGCTAGACATGATTGATATATATGCTTCATCTTAAGAGGAAGTGTTAAGTCTTATGTTAAACCATATAAGGTATTTGGATATCCATCTAAGGATCCATTTAAATACTGCCCTATATATGTACTTTTTGAGCCATAATATGAAGTTAGTTGATTGTTTTTCCCACTTGCATAACTACTAGTAGTTTTCTTTTTGGAGGAATTTTTTTTAATATTTGTTTAATTACATTTATGTATGGTACTTATTGCTTGTAGTCTTTACTTGTCAATTTTCAAAAAAAATTATGATTTCAGTTAGTTATTATGGCATTTTTAATAGGGAAGGTTTTGTTTTTCACCAAAAAAATATAAATTTTATTTTTGAATTGCATTATGTTTTTGATTTTTGATTTTTTGTATTATTTTTATTTAAATGTTTTGGATGAATTTGACAATTTTAATTCTTTGTATTAAATTTTTTTAGTATTGATTTCATAATGTTTTATTTTAGCTTCATATTATTTTTTTGTTAAGTGTTACTGAATGTAAATTTAGTTTCATAATGATTAGTTTTATGTTTTTATTTGATTACATTTAATTATTGTAATTATGGATTTGGATTTTTCCCTTTTAGTAATACTAATTCTTAAATTATCTATATTGCCGTTCTTTCAAATAAGTACTTCGTTGGTCAACAATTTAGTATTACTAAAACAATAATGAAATTTTAGTTTAGTATTACTAAGTTGAATAAAAAATAGTTTCATAACTACAATTACATTTTGTTAAAAAAATTTCATTGGTCATTAATTTAGTATTACCGAAACAATAATGAAATTTTAATTTAGTATTATTGAATTGAATAAAAATAGTTTTGTAACTACAATTATATTTATTTAAAAAAGTTCCTTTTTTGGTTTTTAAGATAGTTGTGTTTGACGATGATGGTGCCTTTGGCAGTGTGTGGCGTCGTGTTGATGTGGAGGCATGCTGTCATTGGGTGTGTAGCGTTATGATGGTGGTAGAGAGTAAGGGGGGGAGGAGGAGGTAGAAATGGGGCCCGATTTGAAGATTGGTAGCGTTGGATCTATGCGAAGTGAGGTTGGATCTCAAGCTACTTGAGGGAGAAAGGCTTCTAGTCAATGTAACCAAAAGATACAACTAAAATATCCACATAAAAATATGACAAGAGCTCCCTATCGGAAACAATCCATCCCTCTTGGCCTAATCCCAATCGTCCTTTCCTTCATCATGGCCCTCATCTCTACCGCCTTCTTCCTCAAAGTCCTCCTCTCCTCCGTCGTTGAGATATGAGACACGTTGGTTCTTTTGGAGATACAACGCCAATCTAGGGAGGAAGGTAGTGGTTGCTCTTGATCTACGTGTTGACGTGGAGATGTGTAGTTGGCAGGGGGTTCACACAAGGGAGGAGGGCAATGACTGCTTCAAATCTACATATGGGGTTGGATCTAAGGAGAGCATGCTGCAACCATGAGGTGAAAGAGGAGGGGTGTAGATGGGGGAAGGACATACAAGAAGTGGGGGGTTGTGGTTTGTTTGTTGTTATTGTGTGTGAATTTTACGAGTAGTGGGTGGCTATTTATGGTAATTATGAATTTTGAAATTTTAAAATCAATAGTAGGCTATTTTCTAGAAATTGATTTTTAGTTTTACTCATGATATGTGTAATGATAAAAAACTAGGATTGGTTCCCATCTAGGAGTGATTTGAGGGAAGGCGTAATAAATCTATTCTATATGTTTGTATGTATGTCATGCATGCTTTGATGACTACTATTTCTCATTCTCTTAAGGAACTGCCAAGGAAGGAACAAAGAGCAAACCCAAGCCAAGGCAAGGATCTATTCCATATGTTCTTATGTATGTCATGCATGCTTTGATGACTACTATTTCTCACCCACACGCCTCATTCCCCACAAAACTATATTCAAGGAAGAGAAGGGATTCTTGCAGGGAATGTGGCAGAAATTCCCCCACTGCTCCTTCTTCCATGGCACCTTATGGAGGTGTAATAATGTACTAAGTGGTGACAGGTCATCAGTGAGAGTGGGGTAACCACAAAAGTGGCTTTTGGGGAAGGAGTGCGGGACTGTCATGTGAAAGTCAGTGGCTATCTACCATTTTACTGATAGTGACCACTGAATTCCTTATGATGAAGATGGCAGGCAAGGATTGCGATGTTGTTGATGCCTATGAGAATTTGATTTGGGATTAATTATGTGTATTTGTTGGGAGTAGCTTTGACTTCCGTTTTATTTGCAGTATTTTCATGCTGGGGTTGTATGAAAATTTTCCTTCTAGGCAAGATATTAACCAAATCGAGAAGAAAGGCATAGGTTCCTGGTAATGTTCTATGTAGTTTCTGCAGCATGAATAAAGAGGATCACAATCACCATTCGGTGCAGTTTTACAAGGAATGTTTGTAGGAATATTAACTTCAAGTGCTGCATAGGAGTGATTCCATCTGATTTTGCTGCTGCATGGAACTGTTTTAGG
>JAMKQA010007138.1:0-10689 GCA_024699735.1 Posidonia australis
TAAGAAGAGGTGGGAAGTGGTTAAGGTGGTTGGAGTGAAGTGGGAAGTGGTTAAGGTGGTTGGAGTGAAGTGGGAAGTGGTTAAGGTTGTTGGAGTTTAACTTATGGTTTAGGGTTTGAATTTAATTTAGGTCTTAACCTAGGATTTCAGGTTTGGATTAGGGTTTAACCTATGTTTTAGGGCTTATTTAGGATTTTATGGTTTTGTTTAGTTTTTTAGGGTTTTATGGTTTTGTTTAGTTTTTTTAGGGTTTTTCTAGGGTTTTATGGTTTTGTTTAGTATTTTAGGGTTTTCCTAGGGTTTTTAGTGTTTTCCTATGGTTTTTAGGACTTTCCCTAGGGTTTTTAGGGTTTTCCAAGGATTGTTTAGGGTTTCGTTTGATTTTTAGGGTCTTGTCCATTTGCAAGCGTATTGGGGTGTCTATAGGGGCACTTTGTTGTATCAAATGAGTGTGAGCTTACACAGAACACCTCAGAGACAAGAATATTCCCCTAGTGCTGGCAAGATCGCAAATGTCTCAAGGCAGTCGACAGAATGCACCACCAAGAATTTCAGTTGTGTCCCTTACAACCGTGAGCCGTGAACGTACCTCTTTCTTAGATGGTGAATTTGTAGCCCGTGGTTTTTCTCACGGTCATGGTAGGCTTCCCTCCTGGTCGGTGGACTAGGTTTTCCTACTTTCTTGAGCACAGAACCCCTTGCTTTCCTTTTCTAGATTTTCATTAAAGCAAACAAAATCCATTTCGTGGCTTTGCTCTAGGTGGACAATGTCTTGTTTTCTTTTTTGGATTTTGCTCTGGGAGGACGAAATCCATTTACTTTTCGTGACTTCACTTCAAGCGAATGAAATCTTGCTTTCCTTTTGTAGATTTCACTCCAAGTGGACGAAATCCATTTGCTTTTCATGACTTCACTCTAGGCGGATGAAGCCTTGCTTTCCTTTTCTAGATTTTGCTCTAGGCAGACGAAACTCATTTGCTTTTTACAACTTCGCTCTAGGTAAACAAAGTCTTGCTTTCTTTCCTGGATATCACTCTAGGCAAGTGAAATGCATTTGCTTTTTGTGACATCACTCTGGGCAGATGAAGTCTTGCTTTCCTTTTCTAGATTTCACTCCGGATGGGCGAAATCCATTGGCTTTTAGTGACTTCGCTTCAGGCGAACAAAGTCTTGCTTTCATTTTCTAGAGTTTGTTTCGTGCGGATGAAATCTATTTGCTTTTTGTGACTTCGCTCTAGGTAGATGAAGTTTTGCTTTCTTTTTCTGGATTTGACTCTAGGTAAACGAAATGCATTTGCTTTTCGCGACTTCGCTCTGGGTGGACAAGGTCATGCTTTCCTTTTCTAGATTTTTCTCCAGATGGTCAAAATCAATATGCTTTTCGCAACTTCGTTCCAAATGGACAAAGTTTTGCTTTCTTTTCTTGATTTCACTTCAGGCAGACGAAATCTATTTGCTTTTTGCGACTTCGCTCCAGATAGAAAAAGTTTTGCTTTGCTTTTCTGGATTTCGCTCTAGTGGACGAAATCCATTTTTTTTTTTGTGATTTCACTCCATGTAGACAAAGTCTTGCTTTCCTTTTCTGAATTTTTCTCTGGGCAGACGAAATCCATTTGCTTTTCGTGACTTTTCTCCAAGTAGATGAAGTCTTGCTTTCATTTTCTAGATTTTGCTCTAAGCGAACGAAATCCATTTGCTTTTCGCAACTTCACTCTAGGTAGACGAAGTCTTGCTATCCGTTTCTGGATTGTGCTCCGAGCAGACAAAATCTATTTTCTTTTCATGACTTCGCTCTGAGAGGACAAAGTCATCTTTCCTTTCCAAATTTCGCTCTAAGCAAATAAAATCCATTTGCTCTTCGTGACTTCACTCTGGGCAGATATAATCTTGCTTCTTTTCTAGATTTTTGCTCCTGATAGACGAAATCCATTTGCTTTTTGTAACTTTGCTTTGAATGGACGAAGTCTTGCTTTCCTTTTCTAGATTTCACTCTGAGCAGACGAAGTCTTGCTTTCCTTTTTTGGATTTCTCTCTAAGCGGACGTAGACTTGCTTTCTTGTCTAGATTTTTGCTCTAGGCAGACAAAATCTATTTGCTTTTCGCGACTTTGCTCTTGGTGGACGAAGTCTTGCTTTCCTTTTCTAGATTTCGTTCCAAGCAAACGAAATCTATTTGCTTTTCGCAACTTTGCTCCAGATGAATGTAGTCTTACTTTCTTTTCTAGATTTTTGCTCCGAGCGAACAAAATCCATTTGCTTTTTGTGACTTCGCTCTGGGCAAACAAAGTCTTACTTTCTTTTTATGGATTTCGCTCTAAATGAACGAAATCCATTTGTTTTTTGTGACTTTGCTCTGGACGAACGAAGTTTTTCTTTTCTTTTCTGGATTTTGCTCTAAGTGGATGAAATTCATTTGCTTTTCACGACATCACTCCAAGCAGACGAAGTCTTACTTTCTTTTCTAGATTTTCGCTCCAGGCAAACGAAATCCATTTTCTTTTTGTAACTTTGTTCCGGGTGGACGAAGTTTTGCTTTCCTTTTCTAAATTTTGCTCCAAGTGGACGAAATCCATTTACTTTTCGTGATTTTGCTCTAGGTAGACGAAGTCTTGCTTTCCTTTTTTGGATTTCACTCCATGTGGATGAAATTCATTTGCTTTTTGCAACTTCGCTCTAGATGGACGCAGTCTTGCTTTCTTTTCTAGATTTTCGCTTCGAGGGACAAAATTCATTTGCTTTTTGCGACTTCACTACGGGTGAACGAAGTCTTGCTTTCTTATTCTAGATTTTTCTCTAGGTGGACGAAATTCATTTTTTTTTGCGACTTTACTCCAAGTGGATGAAGTCTTGCTTTCCTTTCTTGAATTTCGCTCTAGGTGGACGAAATCCATTTGTTTTTCGTGACTTCACTTTGGACGAACAAAGTCTTGCTTTCCTTTTCTGGATTTTCGCTCTAGGCAAACGAAATCCATTTGCTTTTCGCAATTTCTCTCTAGGCAGACGAAGTCTTGCTTTCTTTTTTGTATTTTGCTCCGAGCGGACGTAATCCATTTACTTTTTGCGACTTCACTCCGAGCGGATAAAGTCTTGCATTCGTTTTTTAGATTTCGCTCTGGGAGGACGAAATCCATTTACTTTCTTGACCTCACTTTGGGCGAACAAAGTCTTGTTTTCTTTTTCTGGATTTTCATTCCTGGTAGACGAAATCCATTTGCTTTTTGTGACTTCGCTTTGGGTAGTCAAAATCTTGCTTTCCTTTTTTGGATTTTGCTCTAGGCAGATGAAATCAATTTGCTTTTTGCAGCTTCGCTATGGATGAATGAAGTCTTGCTTTCTTTTTTGGATTTTCACTTCGGACAAACAAAGTCCGTTTGATTTTCATGATTTCATTCCTGGTTAACGAAGTCTTGCTTTCTTTTTTTGAATCTTGCTCCAAGTAGATGAAATCTAGTACCTCCCTTGCAGCTTTGCTCCGAGTAGACGAAATCCAGTACCTCCCTTACAGCTTTGCTCCGAGTAGACGAAATCCAGTACCTCCCTTGCAGCTTTGCTCCGAGCAAACGAAGTCTTGGTTTTTTCTCTAGATTTTTGGTCTATAGGGATGAAGTCCCATGTACCCCTTTTCGTCTCGTCCTTGTGGACGAGATTATCTTCTCTTTGCTTGATAAATCCTACGATTTGGCATGCTCCTTTTCTTCAAGCTGGTAACCCTAATTACTCAATTAACAACCGTTACGTTATTTAGTGTCGGCTAACAACTATTAAAATGTCTAGCGTCTTAGTTGTTAAGACCAATTGATTGGCCATGCCCCTCTCCACAATGGGCTGATAATCCTAACTATCTAGTGATGAGTTCGACAACTTATCATGCCCCTTCACCAGTATTGCATCTCATTGAATTGTGCCCTTACATGAACATCGCACCTCGTTGCATTTCGCTGCATATCATTGCATGTTATTACATATGAATTATACCTTGTTGCATTGCATAAGCATTACATCAGCATTTGCATTAGCATTGCACAAAGTTGTGCATATCCATAGTGGAGCTCAGCACACTAGCATCGCATTCAACATGCACCATTTGCATTGGCACGTGCCATTCGCATGCAATGGCACGTGATACTTGCACCCCAATGTTACACCCACAATAGCATTCTACATTCTAGCATTGTTTTCACATTCACAAGCATTAGCATCGCACTTGCATTTGCATTTAGATTCTGGCAGCAAGTCATGACTTTTGGTGCATCCATTGGATAAGTGGCTCATTCCCAACGGTGAACATCAGTTTCCTGTAAACTCAGGTAGGTTGTCTTTTCAACCCTAAGCATCGGTCTTGATCCCCTCGACCTCACTCAGGAAGGGGCATCTGTAGACACCTTAATTTCGAGGTTACTTACAGATGGATCTTTCAGAAGGATGTGCTTTAGACGTAGCGAACTTAACCACATTTCTCAACACCCAAAACCTAGCCAATATCTCAAACCAACCCAAAACCATATGCCAAGATCCAAATACATGTCCAATAGCTCAGTTGATGGACTGATTAACCAAACTCAGAATCCAAACCTATACTAGGTGCACCATCTGGGGCACATCACATTGACGCCCCAACATGGCACACTGCTCTATTTTAGATCACAACCTGTTGGTTGTCTGACCTTCCTACTTCTTGTAACCACCCACCATGAATGGACTCCTGTACCCTCACCTCACGTTATATTCCCTTTTCAATCCTATGTGAGACCCTTTGGTTGCCAAGGGCTTTTGGACTTCAAGGCTTTCCACATTCCACCTCCTATAAAGGGAGGCTCAACATTTCTTGTGAGCTCTCTTTGGCACCCTGGTTTCTTTTTCCCTTCGCACCCTGATCCGAGCCTGTTCCTGAACATCCTTGCATCCTTTCATGACCCCATGCACTACCAGCCATCACGCATAGTACCTTGGAGAAAGGACACTACAAGCCACCGTCGGGAAACAAAGTTTTCATCTCCATCACAGGTAAGTATCCTACTCACCCACATGTATTGCCTTTGTACTATGCGAATGCTTGCTTTCTTTTCTAGTATATGCTATTCACTGTTTTCCTTCCAATGCACTCAATCATTTCATATCATGATGCAAGCATACGGGCAAAACTTTCATAATGCTTGAGTGAGGCCACCAGCCACTGAGCTCAAGGCAAGTCCCTTTCTCACTCATAATGCCCATCCCTAGACTATTTCTTGACACCCCATTGTTGTGGGTTCATGTCTTGGGTTCTTGGTTAGTGTCATAAGTCGCATACTGCATAGCATGACCTCGGAGGCATCCCTTCTAGCTTCCCCATCTGTTTCCATGAATCACAAAGGCGGAATTCGGCCAGTAGCTTGTCTCCATGGTTGTGGTAGCTGGAAACCATTGGTGGAAACCATGAAATGGGATGAAGGAGGGGAGCAAGCTTGAGTTGCTTTCATAGCATTTCTACACTCCATGGCATCTAGGCATACTTCACAGCTAGCTCGTTGCACGATTGAATGTTAGCAATTAGCTCTGGTTGATGTTTCAGTTCGCAGTCTGAAACAGAGTACCTGGAGTGCGCCATGTAGACACACCAGATTGGAGCACTAGTCTAGAGCACCATGATGGCGCATTTTTCTAGCGCACCTGCTCTATTTCAAGATGTAGGCAGTGCTTGTGTTGCTTTGTTTTGCGTGTTTGCTTGGACATTTTCAAGTCTGTCTTGTGTTCCTGATATCTCTTCTTGGTTGTATTAAACTAGCTTTTGCATAGTTTTAGCATCATAGACCTATGTTAGCATTAGATTTGCACTAGGTAAAGCAAGGATGTTTACTATTCGTCCTCTTACGAATCAGGTGCTTTATCAAACTCTTTTGGCATGACCTCTTTGAGCCAACATCTGATTTAGAACTTGGATAGTGTAGCTGAGCTGTAAGTCATGTCCCACAACCTATTTTTTCCATAGCATTAAACATCCAATTTAGGCATAGAACACATATCCATTTGGCATGACATTGCATATTGCCCTTGGACATACAGAAACAGGCTTCGAGCCAATATAGCCATTTTAGCGAGTGATAAGCCATGAAAGATCGACATGTCGGACGCACAGGGGTGCCTAATACCTTCTTTGTGCGTAATAGGAATCCTTACCCATCTTTCTGGTGCGTAGTGACCATTCCTTTGACATGGATCATGCATATTTGCATTCTTTTCATTATTTTTGTCATTTTTATATGGTTTTCCTTGTCTCCCATTTTAAGTAGATTAGGTGACGACTTCATTACTTTATTTTCTCTATTATTGCTTTTTTGCCTTGATTTTTCGCCTTGATTTTTTGCCATGACTTTGCTCGGTCTCGTGCATTCGACCTTTCACAGCTCACACGAGTCATCGTTGGTATGGTTACAGTTACAACTTGATTCAAGGTCATTGGCTGTGGCAGAGCTAACACATTCAAACTAATAGGAAATTTGAGTACCTTGAACATTTTTTTAATGTGAGGTTATTAGCTGTGACAGAGTTAACACACTCATTCTACTCAAACCAATGGCAAGTTTGAGTATTTTAAACATTAATTAATGTGAATTTATTAGCTATAGAAGAATTAATACTCTTGTTAGACTTAAATTAGTGGTAGATTTAAGTATTTTAATGTTAAAGAAAATATGTTTATCATTTTGTGGAATTTCTGAAGTTATTCCGGACTTTTTACACTTCTCTTTGAATTAATATAAAAAACAAGGGAAAACTTCAAAAAAAAAGCTTGTTACCTGTTTAGTGGTAATAGAGTTTGTCGCTAGTCTAACCAACGACGAGTCTTGTCGCCACCTATAGAGGTGACAAGTATTCTAGGGCCCTCTCACTGAATATTTTGTCATCCTAGGCTTTAATATAATATATGGGATTTTTACAAAGTGTTTTACTAATTTCCTCATAATTATTAATATTCCTATGATTTTCCTAGTACTTAAATATAGGATACCATATAAACTTTTAAAAATAGCAAATAATTGAGGAAAATTCTAGAAGAAGTGGATGGTGTTAATTTTAAAATGATATCTTTTTGTTTTTGTCAAAAATGAGATTTTAAGTTGGTTATCACATTTTTTAAATGTTATAGCTACATTTAATTCAAAAATAATTTCAGCATGTGACGATAATCCAAATAAGTCAAAAATATCCACAAACTAATTAACCTCCTTTTGTAATTATAGAAGATATTAATTTTAAATTTAGATTACTTAATGTATAAGTCTACGTTTAAATTGGATATTTATTAAAAATATCTTTTCATTGTGAATAAAATTTAAAAAATAGAGACTAAGCCGTACATAGTTACTAGATTCGTAACAATATAGTTTAGGATATTAATTTTAAATATTTTAAATTTTATGGCTTGATGCCTGTGATACAAGCGACTAGATTATATAGATTATTTTATTACCTTTTCGGCGTCAAGGAAAATAAATTATCTGTGATTGTCGTCATTTCGTACAATGACTAATTGAAATGTCTATGCTTGTCGCTATTCCATTCAGCGATGAGTTAAAATATCTAATTTAAAATTTTAAAAATTTAAATTTGAGTTTAGATATTATTTCTAAATAATATCTACTCATTTCCCAACAAAATGACGTCAAAAAACATTCTCATAAATATCCCCTAAATCTAGAGTTGAGGGAGGCTTTTTTGGAGAGAGAGAGAAAGGAAGGATTTTTGAGAAGGAAAAGAGAGTGATCTAGGGTTTTAAAGAGTATCTTGTGAGAGCCATCTTAAAGATAAATTTGGAGAGATCTTTAGTCAAAATTATGTCAAATCTTTGTATAAAAACCACAATCCGAAGAGATCGCACATAATCTAAGTGAAACACGCATTCAGAGTTCTATCCATGCTTCCATTTCCTCATCTTACATTACCTCACATCAAAGATTAAGAGAATATCTATTTCAACTTTTTTTTCATTCATTATATCATTTTCTTAGATAGAACATTGCATTTGCATGCAAAGAATCACTTCAGAAGGAATATATCATGTGACACAAGGACACCATTGGACAACATCCTGCCATTGATCTAATGAGTCAAGGACTCACATCAACATCTCTCAAAGAAATTCTGTCAACTAGCAATGCGAATCAACAAGTGACGATCATTGGTATCGTTGACAAATGTGAAAACGTCGACGTGACCATCAACACATCTCAAATCTACCATTCTACACCATCAAAAGAGAACTTCCAAAGTGACAGGAGAGGAATTGAGATTACTAGTGTTGAGAGTATTAATGAAATCAGGAAATTTCGAGAGAGTTGTTCATGTATAGATTGAAAAGCTAGACCATCAAAGTCATACTAGTTCAATCCCTCTTCTGAACACCCAGATCTGAGCACCAGGAAGAGACTCTGTACCCCTCTTCTGAAGGAAGAGATAAGATTTGAAGAGGTATTAAGAAAGCCACCTCCTGTACCACAATGATGGCCCCCCATTCAGAATCACAATCTTGGAGCAATTTCCAAATGTGTTTTCCTTTGATTGCCTTGTCGAAGGATCTAAGGCAAAGGATATCGAGCCCATCTTGCTCCTCATTCTGCAGAATCATTTTCAATTAACAAGATGAAGACCAGAATGCAAAGATCCTTTCCAAAGCAATCTCTTACAGATAGAGTCAAGAAGAGTCACACGTCCTCCAATGGAGAGAAAACTGCCTTTCTAGTTAGCTAATTTATGCTCCATCCTATCAATTATAGGACTCCAGGTAATGGCAATAAGGGTTCCAAAGTAAAGTAGGATCCAGTGATAAGAAATAGGGAGTGAAGCAATCTCACAACGCACTGGTGCTGTGAGAAAAGAATCCAAAAAAAGAAAAGAAAAGAGAAGCTGAAACAAAAACACCTGCATGCGTCAGCAATGTACATAAATTTCTTCTGAAGATGGTTTCCATTGTTAAATGGTTCTGTTTTATTATGTAAGTGCACCTTCTTAAGTGGTCCTACTTTTTTGTTTTTATTTTGACATTATAAAATCAAGCAAGTTTCAAACCAATTCGAAAGAGCCCAGTTTGACGCGGACTAAGTTCTTGTGCACTACTTTCGATGTAATTTCCCCATTTATCTTACTAAATGTTACTTTTGCTCATTTGCTTTGTTTCCGTTTTTCACAGATAGATATATGTAGAAGTCGATATCAAATTTTTGTCATGTAATCTAAAGGATGACATGTGATTATCCTAACAAAATCAAGAATTCTAGAAACAACAACAACAACATAATAAGGACGAGACTACAAACCTAGAATGCAAAAACGCTCCTCTGTGCCCTAGTGCTGTGTGTGCTTTGCTCCTTTGTGATGGCGTCTGATCGTCGCCCCTCTGGTCGATCATCGTACAACCTCCGCTCATGCAAGGCTCTTACGGATGGCGTACCCTCGTCCGTTAAAGCTCGCCGTCGATCGGTAACTCTTCTCTCCTCCTCCCCATCGACTACCCTGGCTCTAGGTAGTCGGAAGAGGAAAGGTACTTCTCTTTCTCTTCCAGACTCGGACTTCTGTGGTCGGAGGAACACTTCTCGTCCTCCCAAGGAGTCCCGGCAAGGTAGATCCTCCTTGGAGGTTACCCGATCTTCTGGATCTGGTGTTCTGTCGATTATATGTGGTGATATTTCTTATTTTAGCCTTGACTACAAGGTTGCTACGAATATTTTTGTGGATTGTCGGTATGTTTGCAAAAGTTTATCTCCAATCTGGATGTATTCGATGGCTAGTTGCTCTTTGAGTTTGGATATTTTTGCTCCAATCGGTTCAGTGACTTTTGCACATTTTTCTTCTGTTGTTTATGATTTTCCTGCTTCTATTACTATAGGTGGTTTACCTTCAGATGATAGTTCTGTTAGGGGGTTACTTGCTCGCCCCCTTGGAGCAGCCTGCTCAGATTTTTTGTTAGATCATGCTTTAGATCCTATTTTCTCGCCATTAATGCTAGCGTGCTGTTTTTCGCCGGTGGGTTCTCGGGGTGGTGCTCCGGGTTCTAGGTCTGGTGTGAGGAAGAAGACAGCTATTGCCATCACCTCGGGCTCTGTGTGGGGGTACTCTCGGTATTCCCCCCTTGTGATTAAGATGGCGTTTAATTTGAATAATAGGGCTGAGGGGGTTTTAGTTGGTAATTGTTTAGATTACCACAAGGCTTTGTCAGGACTGGCTACACTTGGCGATTTGGTGGGGCCGCCTCTGATTCAGGCGTAAGACGAAGTGCGGACTAATTCCCCCGTATTCTCCTCCCCTGTCTTTTCTGAATTTAATGAGCCACTCTCCGGGAATAGAAACTTCCCCCATTCCCTTAAAAATATTATTACTTCGCTGTATCATATCTCTGCGCCAGAGATTTCTTCTGACAACTCTGGCGAGAGTAGTGGCTCGCGTTTTGCCGCCCTTCTTTCCTCCCCCTCTTCTGTTAACTCCGACCATTCTTCTGAGGGAGGTTCTCCGGGGTGGAAGCTGGTAAAGAAGCGAAAAAAAGAGCCTTCTTCCCTGGTACGTTTTTGCCAAGATAATAATCGATGTTTTCAGTGTGGTTTAAGGGGACATTTTAAGGGCTCTTGTAGATTTAAGGGTCGTTGCTATAGATGCAAAGCATCTACTCATTCTATAGCTATATGTAATTTTTTTCAGGAGTCCAGATCTCATACTACGA
>JAMKQA010007144.1:0-10731 GCA_024699735.1 Posidonia australis
CAATTGGAGACAAAATAGGGTTACATAATGACCAAAGAGGTTACATAATCTGTGCCTTAGCCTTCTTAAATACTAGGGCACCTAAATGGTCTAATGACCAAACTAACCCTGAAACAAAGACATAATTCAAGACATATTTACAACACTAACTTTTGAAACCAACCTTGTACCATAAAATAACATCAAAATCAATTTTGCACCATAAACTAGTAGCCCACAAACCTAAAATCAAATCCAAAGCTCTGATTTCATTTAAAGACTTAAAACATAGCTCACCTAAGCGCAAACCCTAGTTACACCTTAAATCCACACATGCAAGCCCACCAAAGCCCATTCAAGCCTATTCAAGCCCACATTCTCAAACATCACTCAAACCTTAACCTCAAACCTAACCGAAATCCTAACCCACTCCTTGAAATAGCCTCCACCACTCATCAATCCAATGGCTCTCCTTAACCCAATAGGCCAACACCTTATCCAGCACCAAGCCTCCACCTTGAGCCCATGCATCATGTAGGGAGAGGAGAGAGGAGAAGATGGTAGGGTTTTAGTTTTGAGTTGAGAGGTTGGTTGTTACGCTTGTTTGAGTTGCTTAGTGGTTATTAGAGTTTGTTAGGTTTGTTATTGGGTTGTTAAGATTGGTTAGGTTTGTTAGTGGTGGTTAGAGTTTGTTATTGGGTTGTTAGGTTTGGTTAGGCTTGTTAGTGGTGAGTTTGTTAAGTTGTTATTGGATTGTTAGAGGTTGTTAGTGGATTGGTTAGAGGATTTGTTAGGGATTGTTACAGGCAGACTTCCCCCTTATATAAGGACCGACGATGAGCTTTGGAGGGGGCTCTCTCGGTCTCTCTCTCTTCTAGTTTACCGAGAAGCAAGTGGGGAAGCTTTCTCTCTACTAGGTTCTCCAATGTTCCCCATCTTCTCCCTGTCAGCTCCACCATCGGCATCCACCTCCCTCTTCCACATTTGGAGGCCATGCAACTTTGTGGAGAGCTTCTCATCCAAAGAGAGAAGAGGAGAGAAGGCAAGTAGCTTGAGACGGAGGGAGGTTTTCCAGCCATCATCTTCTTTCGCGTAAAGCACTCAGCCCGCATCTTCAGCCGGTGTGATAGACCATCTCCGTCTGCCTCTTCCTCAGCCCCATCTTCCTCTTCCATTGGTCTACATCAATAAGCCAACCACCAGCAGCCACTGACCTCCCTCACGTAACAGTTCCATGCACCGCTGAGAAGAGTTTTCCCAGTCGAACAAGAAGGACCCACGAGCTTCAGTGCATGCCTAAGCTTACAAAGCTCAATCCACCTTGTTAGCTGGAGGAGAAAAGGCGAAGAAGGAAGGGAGCTCAAGCAGGAGAGAGGCCACTACCGCCGACTTCATGCACCAGTCGACGTCATCCTTCATCCGCGAACCCATGCGTTACAGGTAAGTTTCCTTACACTGTCCAAGCATGCATGCGTCAGAGTAGTCCACTGGTAGGCATCCCTTCATCTTCCTTCATCCCCAAGTCCATGCCACAATAAGGAAAAGAGAGAGAGAGAGCGCTAGGAAAACTAGATCCTCACCGAAACCACACCCAATGAATCGAGCCATGCAGAGAATGGAGGAGGGAGGAGAGAGCCTATAGACCTCCGTGCCTCCATCCATAGGTCTTCTTCACTCCCCGTGACCACTTGCAAGCCCTTTGTTTGATGCCTCCATGTCGCTGAGCTTGAGCTGGAGGAGGCGTCGTCACCGGAGAAGACGTTGAGCTCAGACGTGGAGAGAAGGAGAGAGGGTGCATGGAAAGCTAGCCCTTGTCGTCCTCCTTTCTTCCACCAGTTAAGGCTGCTATCCCTGCAAGCCTCCAGCACTGCGACAACCTCCCCTCTTCACCTCCGGCTCACGTTCTCCTCTATGTCAAGCCATGCAGCGAGAGATAGAGAGAGAGAGAGAGGGGACGTACGTAGAGCTCAGCCCTCGACTCCGTGCCTCCATCCACAGGTCTTCTTCATTCCCTGCGACCTCCAACTGCCCTTATTAGATGCCTTCAACGCCACTGAACTTGAGCCAGGAGTATTGTTGTCGCCAGGGAAGACATGTCACAGGTAGGTTTTCTATCTTCCTTGCATGCATTAGTCCTCCTCACATGATCTCCTTGGTCACTGTTGAGGCCTCCACCTGCATTTCTTTCTCCTCCATCATCCTTGAACCCGTAACCCTAAGCACACAGGGAGAGAACAAGAGAGAGAGGAGAGCACGTGGAGAACTCTCAACCTTGCCTTCCTCTGTCCTCACCAGCCTCCTTGTACCTCCTCCATTTCCCGTCCTTCCTCCTCCTTCTCCACGTCACTCATACAGCTTGTGCAACCTTGAGTGGAGAGAGAGAGAGTACCTAGGAGAGAGGAAGAGAGAACACTCACCCCAAACCTATCCTTACCTCTCCCATCTCATCCCCTTTCCATGAAAATAAAGCCACCATACACATGTCCATAACCCATGTAGTGCGTAGGGGAGTTAGAGAGAATAGCCCTTGCATTAGGATAGGGAGAAGAAGAGAGGTTTGTAGGTTTGCTCTGTAGACTAGTCAAGCAAGTTCCGATGGCGGATTTGGGAAGTGAGCCCAATTCATGGATCTTGAAGGCGAGTTACCAAAATGAGACTTAATGACGACCTTACTTGATGGAAGTAACAGGCGAGGATGGCCAACGAAGTTCACCGAAGACAGGACAAGCATTGACATTTCATGTCTTGCATTCATTATCGTTCCCCATGTGTATTCTCTTACATACGTTTCATGCATTTACCTTCACACATGCATTTCATGTACATTTCATGCATATTTTCATATATATATATATATATATATATAGACTCTTATGCATATCGCGCATTGCCATATTGAATTGAATTTACTTTCTAAGCAACATTTCACACCCTTGATTTGACTTTACAACTTTGTTTCGTATTGGTTTTTTATATCGCCCTCGGGCGTACATTAATAGGCACGACAATGCCAACATGGACCCGAATACAAATTATTTTCCTTTTTTTGACTTTCTCGAGTTTTACCAATTTCCGCTGTTTTGCATGACGTTCTTCGAGCATTTCTTATTTTTACATGATTACTCTTCGTCGCCCAAGGACGTACATTAATAGGTATTTTCAATGCCTACATTGATCCACGAATTATTTTCTTCATTATTTCTTCCTTTTGTGCAATTTCACTTGGAGCTTCTCATTTGATTTTCGCATTCGCATTGGCATGATTTCAAGCATACAACTCAGATTAAACAAGCATACATTGCATTTCGATGTGTAGCAAGTTATTAGCCAAGAAAGATCAATTTTTGAGCATATGGGAGTACCTAATACCTTCTCCATGAACAACAGGAATCCTTACCCTTTCTTTAACCCGCAGTAGCTAAGTGTTGTATCCATTAAGCATGGAGTACACATTCATTTATTCACATTCATTTGCATCATTTTCTCACATTCATATGCATTTTAGTTTTCCTTGTCTTTTCATTAAAAGACTAGGTGGCGATTCCTTTTCCTTATCCTTTTCTTAATCCTTCTTTGGTGCTTCTAAGTCGAATTTCTTTCCTCGGATTCACCATCTTCGTTGTGACTATTTCGGGATTCTTCGTGTGTTCCTATGCATCGAGGAGTCATACAGGGTTCCACTGGCATGGTCACAGTAGGCCATCACAGACTAGAAAGAGATATCTTCTCAAGGGAATGAACAGATTGTTTAAGAAAGTTATTTTTGAAAAGGTCAAAGAATTATTAGAAGATAAAACAGTAATGATGTAGAAAGAGTGGTAAAATTGTTAATATTATATTTTTTCGCTAGCATCCTATTCTCATAGACTAACAACTCAATAAATATAGGAATGTGTTATTATGTTGATAACTTGGATGAACTATGAAGATATAGTTGGAGAAATACTTGTACGATTACATCATATATCATATCCATTAGAAGACAATTCAAGTTAGAAACAATGATAACAATTGCGAAAACATCAAAGGATGTAGCTTTGCTTTTATGGGTTTTTTTTTTTTTACTATTTCTCAACTCAATCATTTCCTCACATAGAAACATTTTCTAATTGACTATATTCTTATGAAATTTGTTTAGTAGGGTTGTTTTTTGAGATTTGTAGCATAGCTGATACTACAAGCACTTGAAGAAGTCCATGATTTTTGAAATGGTTTTTTGATAGTGGGCACGATGCTTCATTTATAGATGCAAATAAGGTTAGTTGTAAATTTTATTCAAATACAATTTACTTTTGAAATATAATTTAACTTGCTTTTTACAATGTGTTTAAGTGATTACCACTCCATTATTTGTAGAGGAAAATGTGAAACGGTTTTTGTCAATAAAGCCAAAAGATGACGAAACCCAATACAAGATTCAACATGTTAAGGCAATATACGTGAAGGGGATATAAAAGTATAAATTGGATATTAAGGAAGATTGAAAGGACAATAAAGGAAAAAAAGTGATTGAGTCATCTTCTACTACTCATAAGCACATTAGGGATCCTCAATTATTTCTTCATGAAAAGTATATTTTATGAGAAAAGAAGTCTAAAATAGCATTGCTCATCATCAACCACTTGAATTTTACATTGGAGGCAAAAAGGGTAAAAATTGAGTTGTTGAAGAGAAGAAACAGGTGCTTGATTGTAGAATTGGAGAGGAGGCCTAGTGCAAGTGAAGGCAGTAAGTTACCTCTACTAATGTACCTTATTTACATGTTTTCCTGTATGCATTTACAGATTGACTCCAAATGTTATGTGAATTACCAAAAAATGGCGAAGAGGATGAGAAAGAAGTGAGAGGGACAACATCAAGAGATAGAAAAAGTACAAGCCATACCAAGTCAAGGACAGAAGCACAAGAAGAGGAGGATGTAAGACATGCAAGAGAGGGAAGAGGTATGCATCACCATGTGAAGGCCACAATGAAGGTAATAAGTTAAATTATTCTTGATTGTTATTTTTACAATGTAGGTGTGAATGTAAATTCAAATATGAAGGAATACATTACTTGTATTATCTATAGGAAAACATCAAGAAAGTGAACGATAGAAGAATAAGGCATTATCAATTGAAGAATAAGAAAGACTGAGACATTATCAACTGAGGAATACGAAGAGGAAGAATTGTCGTGTGAAGAATGTTGACAAAACTGCCTCGTCTTAATTTTTATGATAACAAACCATATTTGTGTGCTAACCTTCTTAATAGATCAAGGAAGAGTTCTCATGGACTTTGAAAAAAGAAGAAGGCGTAAATGGTAAAAGAAGATGTTTTTGTGGAAGATCAAGGCAATTCAAGACATAATTAACATTTGAAGATTGGACATAAAGTGTATTTGAGTTCATGTAAATGTAATTTATTGTATTTTAAGAACTTATAACAATCTCCTAAATACTCCCATAGTGTCTTAGGAAAATAGCTATAGTCTCAAAATCAATCATTCATTGAAATCATGTCGCAGCACCAGGTGGCATAATGGTGGACCTGGAGGAGCACTTAGGTGCGACCCACACAACATATGTGACCATTCCCCTGCTGCATCACCCTCGGCAACAGTAGCTCCAGACACCCTCCACACTAGGGTGGGCGACCTGGAGAGAGCCAACCCTACGGATTCTGAGACTTCTATTATTTCCCATAGGCGACACTCCCACAGCATTTTCAAATCCTGGATTTCGAGAAATATAATGACAAGGGTTGCCTCATTTCACATCTTAGGGCATATTATGGAGATCTCGCTCAACTCCAGGCTGACGAGAGGCTGCTTCTCCGTCTCTTCCAGAAGAGTCTCACCGGTCCAGCCCTCAAATGGTTCACGTCGCTTGACATGGGCTCGATCAAGACTTGGAACGACCTTTCACAGGCGCTCATGGATCAATATGCTTTTAATCTCGACTTGGTCCCAAAGAGGGAGGACCTTGTCGCCACAAGACAGAAACCCCACGAGCTGTTTGAGGAATACGTCGGCCGTTGGTGCACCCTTGCATCACAAGTGAGAGATAGACCCTCTAACGAGGAGTCTATCGAGATCGTTATTCGAGGTGCACAGCCAGATGTTGGGGCTCTGTTGAGCATTCAGCCCATCACTACTTTTGCATCATTGATTCGGGTTGGCACTCTCCTGGAGAGTTCGCTGAAAGGTGGGAACTTTCCTGCCCTCTCTACGTTCGCCAAGCAGGCCACTTCTTTTGGTAGCAGCTTCAACAACAACACTATCAACACCAACAATGGCAAGAGAGCGGCCGTCGCTTTCATCAAGCCTTCGGCGAAGCCTACTAGAGTAGAGAGCCAGCCTGACCTGAATCAATTAGCGGTTGCACCTAGCTCTCGACACACCACATACACGCACTCCACCGTCGAACCAATGCATCATGTCCCACCGGCTAGACAAGGACAACAACCTAGGCAGAGGTGCAATCGTCGCACTGAAAGTGACTTCACTCCGCTTAATAGACCACTGAGTGCCCTCTTTCCTCAGATTGTGTCGCTTTTACGACTCCTGGATCCTCGTCGGCCACTAAACCCGCTCCCAAGGTGGTATAACGCAAATGCGTATTGCGATTATCATCGAACTCTGGGACATTCGACTGATAATTGCCACACTCTTCGGGATGTTGTTCAGAATTTGATCGACAAAGGAGCTATTGTCATCAACACCTAGGAGGCACACACTGCACCTGCACCACCACCTCCATGTGCACAAACACCACCTGCATATCCCAACCTTATTAACCAGCCCATGCCTGCACTTAACAACTCAGCAGGCATTGGGGCCTCAGGAATCCATTTCCTCTCTGCTTCTGGGTCTACGACATCTGTAGCGGACCTCTCTGATCTGATCCATACTGTAGATGAGCCCTCCCTTGCTCATATGATCGTTTGATTCATGCCGGTTTCGAGTCAACAGTCCACATGATACGGTTGACCGCGAGGGTGAAGCATACCGCCGCATCGTTGACCACGCACTCTGGGTCGCCCATTTGCTTACTCATCCTGTCCAACATCGTGTCCAATGTCCTGTCCAGCCTCTGGTCCAACACCCTATCCAGTATCCTGTCCAGCCTCTTGTCCAGCATCCTGTCCAGCATCTTGTCCAGCCTCTTGTCCAGCATCCCATCCAACATCCTATCCAGCTTAACCACCTTTCAACCGTTTCCATGTCAGCCCCGCTGGAACTGACAGTACGTACCCCTTTTTTTGTCCACCTGACGAGGGACACTCACCGTGTTCTGCCCTTCCTCAGTCGGCGACCCAGCCTTCCAGGATGGTCCCTTGTTCAATCCTAACTTTGTCGACCATGCAGGAGCAGCCCTCTACCGACATCACATCTCAACTGAAGAAGGTTAAGGCTGACATCTCTATTTAAGATCTCATCCATACTTCTTCGGAGTGTTGAGAGGCCTTCCTAAGAGTCTTTCAAGCTACTCATGTCTCCCCCACCATAGAACCATCCGCTCTTGAGAATATGGTGGGCATGATTGCAGAGCCTTATGTCATTTCCTTTTCCAATGAGGACTTGCCTCCAGTAGGAGTCAATCATAACCAATCTCCATTCATTACGGTGCAATATCAATGCTTCTGAATTCCTCTCACTTTGGTTGATAATGGCGTGGGCCTTAACGCCTGCCCTTTGCACACAGCAAACAAAATCGGATTCAAAGTCAAAAATATCATACCAGCTACGAAGAGAATGACAACTTTCGATAACACGCATCACGACACACTAGGAAGGTTGGTTATTCCTCTCACTATAGGACCTGTAGTCGATGTCAAATTCTATATTGTGGGTCTAGAGCCCTCTTTCAATCTCTTGCTTGGGCGCCCTTGGTTGCACAAGCATCAGGTGATCCCCTCGGCCCTCCATCGTGTGGTTAAGTTCTGTTGGAACAATGACGTACTTGTTGTCATGGCAGAAGATCTTGACAAAGAAAAGGTTGAGTCGGTCTCCATTGTCTCCCTCCAGACTGTCCATTTTGACTCCATGCCGTCCCATGTCATGTTTCGGGTCAACCGTTTCGAACCTGTTAGCTACATTCTGGCTCTTGAGCGTGTCAGTTTCATGACCGTTCACGGTAATCCTTTTCGGATGATCAAAAGCGTGTGTCACAAATGGGGATACAAGAAAGGAACACCACTTGGGCAACACGGTCAGGGAATCTTCGAGCTCGTACAGGCGAAAGAAAAGCGAGAGTTCGAGGGACTAAGCTACGAGTGGCAACCGCACAAAGACAGATATTCGCGCACCAGGAGGTACAATGAGATTTTTATTCCGTCGGACCTCACTAACTTTGTCAGTGCAGGGATACTCATTCCCAATTAGAGCCAAGCCTTTGCAGAAAAGAGCCAACGTTAAATGGTGTAGTCATAGGCTCAGTCGCCAGCAGTGACTTCGACAGCATCAGTCACCACTCCAACGGCGAGCCCCGCAGTGATAGTCCTACAAGTCGTCGTGCCAGTAGAGCCATCAGTGCAGTCTCCTTTGCCTTGGACGTCACTTACATCAGTCTCACAGTCCAGATAAGTCAGTGGCAGAACAGAGTGCTATCCAGTATTCTGATTGCATCACAGCAGAAGACAAGACAACTGGCAAGGCTATTCAATTGAGTGACTAGGCCAGCGGTTTAGAGCTTATGTTCCAAGAGTAGTTGTCAATGTGGGTCGAAGACGTAGTCGAGCATCAAAGGTTGAGGAAAGGAAAGTCAAGGGTGTTAGAATCAGAGCCAACAGCCCTCCACCAGTAGCTAGACCACTCATCCGTCATGGTCTTGGTTGAGTCGCAGTGTGAACCCACTAGACCATTAGAGTTAATCTCTTTGGAGTCGGGAGGCGGGTCTAGATAGTTCATGTAGTCGAGGCCACACCGGAAGTGAGGTGAGGGTTAAAAACAAAAGATCTTGAGTTAAGCTCAGAAGGAAAGCTGGGCGACATCATTCCTATCAGTCAGTGGCAGGACAACTGCCAATAAGCATCACTCCTTTGTACATATTACAAAAAATACAAAAAAGGTCATTAAAATAAAAAAGCACTGGAAGCCGAAGCAACAAATCAACCCGGACAGCCAACAGACCCCATAGTCAAAGAATCAGAGGTCGATCACCAAAGTCGGTGTGACCATAATGAGGAACCATTAAGCGTAGAAATCAGGATACATTCTCTCCTTTGACGTTGCCAATCCAGCCTTCAAAGAAGAAATCCTGTCAAAGCTTATCGCCTATGAAGAAGAGGATGATGACATGGAAGATGGCGAGACACTTGAATTCTAGCCTCACGACAATGATCCAGAGGGGCCAAATTTTCATTAGGCGATCCGATTTTACGGGCCATACATCTCCCGGACGGTCGAAGCAAATTCCGACATAACCACGCATGGTCTCTACATTATCAAGCAAGTCTATTTGGGAGGTGTAGCAATCCTTGAAGACATGGATAGCGTCGAGCTACCTGAGCCAGTCAACACATGTTATCTGAAGAAATACTACCAATGAGCGGAAGGCGTGTATCCTCGCCTTGCAAAGTATCCTTTCGCACATCACGCATCATCCACCGCTTCATCATGCATATTTTCAAAATAAAAGGCAATCCAAGTGCATCTAATCCACAAAATCTGCACTTTAATTTTGTGCACATCAACAACTCAAGCATATTAATAACTGCATGTGTCTATACATAAAAGCATCAACATTACTTCCCGATGACGAAAATCAGAATAGCTAGCCTGCTTGAGATGAGTCTATACCTCTTCAGTTGACACTACCTGGACACTCTAGCAAACGAGGGAGCCACCATCCAACCATGGTTAGGCGAAATGTCCAAACTCCCATAGGGACTTACACCTCTAGAAGGAGATAAAATGTTAGGAGCGAGCATGAGTGTGAGCCAAAATAGAAAATAAAACATATCCACAAGGACATAAAAGAAATAAGAAGACAGAAGTCGAAGACAAAAGCAAGCCTTGAAAGAGAGAGGCAAGTAGGCTAACTCTACCCCTATCGTTTATCTCGGGGAGGAGTCGAAGCAAGCATTAAAAAATCCAAGCGGCCAAAGGGACTAGCCACCCTTTGCATACAATTCCAACAGCCCCCTCCAAATCCGGATGTTCATTACCCCCAAGGACGGGTTAGAGCGAGCTTATGAGCCTAAGAAGGAGAAAAGAAATAAGCCAAAAGCCATAAAAGTAGGTCTAAGTCCCTAAGAGTTTGGCACAGAGCCTAACCTACTGAATCATCCATCCCGGAGCCACCAACAGCCTAGAAATCCGGGTAGTGTCTTGTGAATCGAAGTCTTCTCCTCTTCTCATAGCAAGCATCATTAGCATTCCAAATCCTGAAAGATGATAACATAACACTATCATTCTTGCATACATTATCACTTGTTCACTTTGTAAGGTCTCGCTGGGTCCTAAACTAGGGGCAACTAGGGGCATGTCAGCTGCCCCTTGGCCAAAGACCTGGCAGAGGATACCGTACACAAGGGCATGTCAGCTGCCTTTATGATGATAGCCTTCCCCGTCAACCAAGGGCATGTCAGCTGTCCTGTTGGTTGACCCTTCTTGGGACAGTGTCTTCGTCAAGAATATGTTGTATGCTCCATAGCTCAAGCACAGAAGCGAGGACAACAACAACCATAAGCCTCTGAGGACAGAGCAAAGTTGGAACATCAATACTCTCATAGTCAGCAGGCGAGAGCATATTCGACAGTCCAGGGC
>JAMKQA010007145.1:0-10351 GCA_024699735.1 Posidonia australis
TAGGGAATGTAGGTTGAGCAATTTTGAGTCTAGGGTCCAAGGCGGACTCAGTCGGGCTCAGTGGGCCTGAACGGGCTTCATGGGCCTAAGTGGGCTTTTGGGTTCAATTTGGGTTTAATGGCCCTAAGTGGGCCTAAGTGGGCCCAATTGGGTTTCCATGAATTAAATGGCCTAATGAGGGTTTATGGGCCCAAATGGGCTCAACCAAGGTCCAAGCTCAGCCACCAGATCCTCATCCTGCAAAATTGGAAATAATTGGGGTGTCTACACATGGAAAAGGGGAAAATACGTCATGAATAAGATTGATAGGACAAATAAAAGATCAGATAGAATCAACAAGAAAGATGTAATTGACTCCCGAGGGGCCTGCTACTCCTAGGGCTGAATGCTAAGGTAATGGCTGGCTAACTATGTTGGGTTGTGCTGGTGGTGCTTGTGCAGCTGCTGATGTGGGCATGGGGCTTGCCACCTGTCTGTTAATTACAATGACTTTTTGGTCAATCAAGTCTTGGATTGCGTTCCTTAGTGTGAGACAATTGTCTGTCGAGTGACCCTCGACCCGATGGAAATTGCAGAACGCATTCGTGTTATACCAGGTAGGAAGCGGACTTGGTGGTGGGCGAACCTCAGGTAGCCTCAGGAGGGATGCGACTTTAGGGAATACCATGCTCAACAGTTCCACTAAAGGAGTATAGTGGCGCTTGTCACGGTGTTGCCGCCTTGGCTGCGGATGTGCCAATGGTGGGCACACCACCACCTGAGGGGTAGGATAAACTGGAGTGGCAGTGGGAGTGATGTGTGGTGCATGAGGTTCTCTAGGTGTGGGCATGGGTGCATAAACTAATTGATGTTGAGGAGGCGGATGGACATTCACCGGTGTAGCAGGGGATCTAATGTAAGAAACTATATCCTTAGAGGGATCTTGCCTCCTGGGTGGATTGGCATTGTGGTTGTTGTTGCAGTTAGCGCCACTATGTGAGGAAGTGGCATGTTTGGCGAATGTAGAGAGCGCTGGAAAACTACCATCACGCAGTGAACTCTCAACATGGGCACCTGCCTGAAGCAATGCAGAAAAAGTGGCGATTGGCTGAATGCTGAACAGAGCCCCGACTGTTGGCTGTGCTCCCCGGATCACGATCTTAATAGACTCCTCGTCGGAGGGTCTATCTTTGACCTGTGAAGCCAAGGACCGCCATCGTCCAACATACTCCCCAAATGTTTCTTAGGGGCTTTGCCTGATAGCGACTAAGTCCTCCCGCTTTGGGACTAAGTCAAGATTAAAGGAATACTGTTCGAGAAACGTCTGAGTAAGGTCGTCCCAAGTCTTGATGGTAGCCATGTCAAGGGAAGTGAACCACTTCAATGCGAGCCCCGTCAAACTCTTCTGGAATAGGCAGATGAGCAATCTCTCATCAGCTTGGAGCTGGGCGGGGTCTCCTCAATAGGCTCTCAAATGGGAAATTGGGCAGCCCCTACCATTGTACTTGTCGAATTCCAGGATTTGGAAATTCGAAGGAAGAGTCGCCTCTGGAAAATAACAGAGGTCTGAAAATTGGTAGGACCGGTGTTCCCCGCCTTGCACTTGTCAGAGTGTGCGCTCCAAATCATTCACCCTCGCAAGGAGAGCACTTGTCGGACCGGTGGGTGCTGTGACGGTGTTACAAAAGGTAATGTTGACACCCCTATCGTTGGAGAGACGAGGGACGACGACGGCTGTGGGGGTGATGCAGTGGGTGCAAACTATGATCCTAGAGCCGATTGCAAAGGCAACTCGGGAGTCGGGAGGGACAAAGCTGAGAAGGGCTGGAGTGCCAGTGCCAATCCCTACAACTGCTAGGCAAGGGCCGACATGTGTTGCTGCTGTGCGGTCATGGGATCATCACCGGTGGCCCCAACGGACAGAGACAAAGCAAGGGAAGAAACAGGAGGCTGAGATCCCAGTTGTCCAAACTACAATGAGGCTACTACAAAGACAGTCGCAGTCAGACGAGGCTTGGTAAACACATAGCCCTGGGGAGGAACAGACTCAACTGTTGAGACCCCAACAGCAGTAGAAGACCAAGTAGGTGGTCCCGAAGGCGGGGTAGCCACAGGGACATGGAACTAGGGTGGCGGAGGTCCTCCGGAAGTTAGGGCGAAAGTGGAGGTAGCAGTGACAACTGGAACAAAAACAATGGAAGGGTACATCGAAACGGGGACCTCCTCCTGAACAGCAGGGGAAAGGGGCTCGCTGGTATGTTGGGCCATGGAGGATCGTGAGTGGGTAAGGATCGGACTGTGGTTGGGAATAAGAGGACAGATCCTAGGACAAGCTATCGTCGAAAGTGATAGATAACTCAGGAGACGTGGTCGAGAATCGAGTCACGCCGGGTGTCAGCGAAAGGACAACCTACTGGAGCACTACATGGCATTCTAATTTTTTTTCCCTGGCACACTTTCCTAGCTTTAGTAGAGCACATAGGTGGCGCATCAGACTGGAGCACCAGTCTAGCGCACCACACAGGCACACCAACCTGTTTTCTGTTGCACACAACAGCTTTTGGCATGGTATTTAGCATGTTTCCTGTTTTGGATTTGCTTTTGGTTTTCTCTGGTTGTCTTCCTGGGTATATCAGGAAAACCCTATATCATGTTTCCTGGCACACTTTCCGTCTTTAGTGCAATATCATGTAATATGATGGATTCCAGAATATCATGCAATGCAAAGTCCTTGGAAACTCAAAAATGCAACTTAAATATCTATGAAAATCCAAGCATGAAAAGTTAACATGGATCTTGTACTCAAAGGCGATATGCCTCACACAAGATCACATCCTTTTTATGCTAAATAAAGACAACAAGAATCAGCCATACTATCTGGATCATGGACTGATGCATAAGAATCTCCATATAGGAGTCCATAGGCAATCAGCCTACCAGATTTTAGCGATGAGCCAAATATGCAAAGTGCAAAAGTCTTAAAAATAGTATCATCTTAAGTTGAAAACATGCATGCAAAGACATATAATATCAGAGAATCAACACAAGGAAAATCAGAGTCAAAAACATCCGGGAAACCATGCAGATTATGATGCAAACTGGGTGATTTACTCTCTGACCAGATTGGTGCACCAGAATGGTGCTCTGGTAAGGTTTGCCACTCTGGTGTGGCACTTTGGTGCGCTAGAGTGGTTCTCCCTAGAAACCCTAAATCAGACTACAGTCTGATTCAAAATCTGGTCCAGATTTCAGAGGTCAATGATTTTTCCTTTAACCCAGATCAGTTAAACAGATAATAAAAGACAGAAACATGATGAGCTACAAACAAATGAAAGTCTTTTATCACTAGTTTCAAATCATGCCAAATCATAGGTTGATGACAGCATACATGCTTAGGATTCTAAAGAATATGTATGAGTTAATAAGGTCAATAATCTTATGCAAATGGTAAACACATAGAAGGCATATTGTCTACTGATTTCCTAGCATACGAGTGCATGAATCATGATTCTCTATGTAAAAGAAATAGAGATGAAAGACAAATTTGCAGCATAAAATCAGATTATCTATGAAGTTTATGACATGCTTTATAAATAAAAGAAGGAAGATGAACCTACCTTGCCCAAGGTGTTCCTTCTTAGAAAACTCAAGGTAATACTTCCTTGTTGCTTTGGGGAGGCTGGAGATGCTCTAGAAGGCCAGGATATTCTCATGAAAATTAGAGGGACTTGCTGGAGTAAGTGGATAGCTTGCTCAGGATTAACCAAGTGTGCCAAATGGTTGCCAACGGGGGTCCTTTTATAAGGCTCCACAAGGGCAACTCCCATGGGATGCAGACTGCCTCGCAAACGAAGAGCCTGGCTTAGATTCGCATGGAATATCCACTGGCGAGGGTTACAAGCATCTGAGATGGAAAGCCTGCAATCAGCACTCTGAAAAGTGGCTATGCGCCAGCTTGGTGCGCCAAGATGGTACTCTGGTTAGGTGTGCCACCTTGGTGCTCCAGCTAGGTGCGCCACTTTAGTTCTCCTGCTTGGTGCTCCAGTCAAGTGCTCCACATTGGTGCTCTCTATTAGCTATCTGAATTACCAATTGGGCCACGGGCTTGCTATGGGCTTGTGGTCGGTTTATGCAATGATCCTTAGCTAGTTAAAATGTTGAGTAGGATTCAAAAGTGGTTGAGCTTCCCGCATCCAAAGTAACATCTGGAAAGTTTACCTATGAGCCATCTCAAAATCGGGGTGTCTACACTAAGTAAACAATTACAAGCAAGGCAAACAAACAAGTATGTGAAGCCAAAGCCTCAGAAAGCAAGCAAAAAAGACTAACCTGAAAGTTGAAATCTAAGGTTTCCCCAACGGAGTCTCCAGTTCTTTGACCATGCTTGCCTAGGGATTTGGCATTGAGTTGCGCCAAAGGGAGGAGGCCACAACTATGCCAAGATGGCGAAGGTGCCAGATAGGATAAAATGAAAAGAAAAAGAGTCGCCACCTAGTATTTTATGGGATAAATGAGGAGAACCACAAACAAACCATAAAAGGTTGAATGCATGAAATGTAAATATGAAGGCCAGATGTATACTAACCAGAGGATGGGTAAGGATTCCTATTATGCACGGGGAAGGTGTTAGGCACCCCTGTACGCCCGAAAAACTTGGTCTTTCGAGTCCAATTTGCTTGCTAGAGGCTGAATGAATGCTTGCTAAGCCTAGATTGTGCTCTAATCCTACTAATATGAATGGCAAGACAAAACTAGATGGATTTACAAAATGGTATGCAAAAACTGCGAAGAAATCCACAAAAAATGTTGAAATCACGAACCGTGACGCGACAAAGAAAATCACATGAAATGACGAAGCTTTTGGAGAGAAGGCTCTGGAAAACCACACCGACATCGAGAGCATAAAAAATGCAACCAACTCAAATCATCAGAATCATGGAAAACATCGTGGAAATCAGGATGGTAAAATTGCAAAGAAGATCATGCAAAGTCGGTAAACTGTGACATGTGAAGAAATTCACATAAAATGACGACATTATTGGAAAGAAAGGCTCAGAAAGTCACACCAACCACAATAGGATCAAAAATGCGATAGACCCAAATCATTAGAATCGTAGAAAACATCATGGAAACCCGAACTAAAAAATTGCAAAGGAATCCACGTAAAATAGGCAAATGGCGACGTACGAATAAAATCACATAAAATGACGATGTTTTTGGAAAGAATGATTGGGAAAACCATATCGATATCAAAAGAGTCAAAAGTGGGGTCAACCCAAGTCATTTGAATCATGGAAAATGTCATAAAAATAAAAAAGGGGAAATGTTCCACAAGTGGGCCAATGTGGGCCTTTGGGTCAGTTTGTGTATGCCCTCAGGTAATGAAATCTAAATCAAATCAAAAAATCCAAGAATGTGTAGGCGTAAAGGAAATCAAATCGAATGTCAGGTGATGGATTCCGAAAACGAAATGAGGAAAATCCATAGAAACCATATGGGATGTGGGCTTGCTCAAAATGGATGATATGACATGAAAACTACACAAAATGCATGTAAGTGTACTTAAATGTGTAAAAGATGCTGAGGAATGACTTAGGCAAATATTATGCATGACTTAATACAAGAACTAACATGCATGTGCATGAATTGGTGGCATAGGGGCAATTTGGTCATTTCCATGGCTAGATGTGATAAATGCATGTATGTGGATGATGCATGGTCTGAGATATGCCAAAATATATGTGAAATGTCAGGAAAGTGTTATTTGCATGAAAACATGAAAAGGACAAGGTCTTTAAACCAATAAAATGATGTAAACATAGTAAAGGACAAGTACAAGGACCAAAAAGCAAAATTCACAAAAAAAAGGACAACCTAAATTAAAATGTATTCAATGACTTCTATCTTAGTGCGCAGATGATGGATTAAATGAAAATGTGGCACTAAGATGTGTGAAAATTGTACCTTGATAATTTCCTGAGAGTTCAAGGTCTAATGTGTAAAATTCATAAATAAAGTGCAAATGTGACTAGAATGTGGAATTAAAGATCAATTTATAGTACTAGCATGATTTTTGAGTGAAAACTATATTTAGGTGCAAAAATATGAATAAAAGCAATTGAAAATGTCAAAAATGAATGTGAAAACAATTAAAACCCTAAATGATGAATTTGAAATTAGTCAAGGGTCTGGATGCAAAATTCCTCTACTCATGACTGTATGCTGTGAATCCAGGGGCTTACATGCAAAATTTCAAGGCTTAAATGTGATAAAAATTAAACTATTATGATGATTAGTGTGATTATGAAGTCTTTTAGGGTTCAAAATGCAAATTTTACAAAGAAAACTCATTTTAAAAAGTTTTAGGGGCTTAGTGCAAAATTTCAGGACTTAATTGCAAAGAAATTGTGACTGCAGGTGTTCAAATGCGAAAAAAAACAAACATTTATACGGCTAAAAATGAAATTAAAACTAAACAGGATAAAGCATACAATATTTACAATGAAAACAAAAGAAATGCAATTTTAATTAAAAATATTGGGATCAGAGAGTAAATTCGTTGGACCTAATTGCAACATTTTTAAACTATAAAAACTTAATTAAAAGAAAAGTAAAAACTATCGGTCACCGCCGGCGATTCAAAGATCGCTGGTGGCGATGACTTGGGAGGTTCATTCGAGCTCTCCCGGCGGCTTATCAACGATCTAAAGGGCTGAGGAGCTGGAGGAGGAGATGGGGGGATGATCCAACGGCACCGATCGAGCCCTCAACAGTTGGAACGTGCCGTCGATCCCCCCTCATCGGCGTTCTTCTCTGGCGATGGGGCTTCCACTGCGGCTCTTCCAGTGGCAGTGGCTCGGTGCGGTGAGGATTGAAGAAGCTCCAGGTAGGCATGGCGAGGCTCTGGGGAGTCGTGGAAGGAACAGGGGTTGGCTGAGGAGCTCCACCCGTCCCGAGCACCAGCGATGGGTGCGGGAGAGCTTGGAGCGGCGCTATAGAGGCGGAGGCGGTTGAGGGGGGTCTGGAGTCTCTTTGTCAGACCGGGGGCAAGCTTTCGGAGATGGTGGTCTGGAGTTGGCGTGATCGGAGCGTCCTAGGGGATTCCACGACGGAGGGGGGTCGACAGCGACATTTTCAGGCACTAGAGGGGAAATAAAGGCCCATGGGGCCTCGCTAGGACCTATGAGGCCTAAGGCGAAGGCCACGGTAGACAAACGAGTGACTCCGGTGAGACGCAAAAAAGAATTCGATTAGACCTAACAAGACCAAGAAGAAAGGATTTAAAACTAAAGGAGGGGAAAATTACCTGGAGATGATCGTTGTTTCTCCTACGTGGCCGTCAGCAGTGCTCCGAACGGAGATGCTCTAGTGAGAGAGGCTTGGATGTTTTGGGATGCCATGTGGACTGGAGGAGGTGCTTTGAAGGATGGGATTGCTAGGGTTGACTAGGGCATTTCTTCTATGGATTGAAGCACGCTGGAAGGAGGACTTGTAGAGGAGGGCATGAAGAGGGGGCTTCGAAGAGGGAGCTTCATCTGTCGACGGCTAGGGACCTTTTAAACTTTGGCAAAGCTCTCCCACGTCATTGATCCTCTCTCCAGCTGGTGAGCGCCGTTGGATCAAGTGTGAGCTAGAGGAGGTCTGGTCGGAGATCCCGCGGGTGGAGGATTGAGCGCCAGAGATCAAGGGATTGTTGTCGGAGATGGCATCGGAGATTGGGGGCTGATTGCCCACAATGGGTGTCGCCAAAATTATTTTTGGCTTTTGCTAAGTTTGTGATTGAAGGATGTAATGGGGTATTGGGTTTGGTTTTGGGCTTGCAAGTGGAATTTTTATTTTTTGGGTTATTTTTTAGGTTTTAGGGTTTTGGTTTTTGGTTTTAGGTTTTAATTATTTGTTTTGGAGATTTTCATTAAATTTTTTTTATTTTGTGATTTTAAAGTTTAATTGGTTTTAAATTATTATTATTTTTAAGTTTAATTAATTGATTTTTAAATTAGGGTTTTTCTGGGTTTTAATTACTTAATGGTTTTGGGGATTAGGGTTTTTTAGTTTTTTGTTATTAGGGGGGTTTTAAGGGATTTTGGGTTTTAGATTTAGGTTTTTAATTAGGTTTTATGATTTTAATTCAATTTTTGATTTTGTGATTTTAGGTTTAATTAATTTGTTTTAAATTAGGGTTTTTTGATTTTAATTACTTAAAGGTTTTAGGGTTTTGGATTTTAATTAGGATTTTGAGTTTAATTAGGGTTTTTGGGTTTTAATTAAGGTTTTTACTTTGATTAGGGTTTTTGGGTTTTAATTAGAGTTTTAAGTTTAATTTAGGGGTTTTGGCTGTTAATTAGGGTTTTTGTGTTTTAATTAGGTTTTTGGATTTTAATTATTTTAAATTTAGATTTAATTAATTTTTACTTGATTTAATTTGGGATTTAATTTAAATTTTGATTTAATTTGTTTTACTTGGTATTTAATTTAGATTTTGATTTAATTGTTTTTTTCTTGGTTTTTGTTCTTGATTCATAGCACAAAATAAAATGTTTAGTCATTTAGCATCAAGTTGTGTATTTTTCTTTTCATCCTCATTCCATTCTTTGTAGGTTTTATTATTTTGAGGAAATCCATTTACAATAATATCTCTAAGCTCATAGTTTATGGATTTTAAGTAGATTATCATCCTACACTTCTAGTAGTTGTAATTCAATCCATCAAAAAATTGGAGTCTATTAATGCTTTGTCCCTCAATCAAGTTGTAAGAAGCCATAAATTCCTAGAGAATGTGTTAAATCCTATAATCTAGGAAACCAAGCTCTGATACTTATTGTAGGATCAAGAGGCTTCTCTAGAAGAGGTGAATAGAAAAACTTAGTATTTTAAAATTCTACTCAAGGTTTCCAATAACAAATACAATTAAATATAAAATTTGAGCTAACTAATTAAACAAGCACAGAATGGGAAGAGAGACAATGAAGTACATAAGGATTTTATAGTAGTTCAGTTAAATCCTGGCCTAGTCCACTCCTTGAGATACCCTCGAGAGTTCCTTTTAACTATTTAAAATAAATACTTACTTGTTGAGAAAATTCTTGCCAACTCTCGTGAACTGCGGAACCTTCTCCCAACCAGAGAAATACCCAAATTACTTGATTATGAAGTATCGAACCTTTCCCACAAGTGCCAATCTCTTTGATGAGGCTTTTGAGCAAATGGACTTGGGAAAAAAATGAGCTAGGAATGTGAATGAAGCTTGAACAAAGGCAATAATTAGAGAGAAGAGCTTAGTAGTGCTTGATGATCCTTAAGGGTTGATTAGGAACCTTATTTATAGGTTTAGGAAGGGTAAACCTTGTGTCTACTGGCTAGTATAACGGCTAGTTTCTTCAGAAGTTTGATAACAAATCGATGTGCTGTTTTTGCTTGCTATTTTGCTTTTCACGAACGATTTTGATATGCCGAAATAACTTCAATATGTCGAAATCTTTTGGTTCGGAATGTCGAAAATATTCAGGGTGCTATTTTGATCTTTGCTTCCATTCTCTGTCTTTTGAAATTTGGTGTGCCGCGTGATGTGCCGAATTCTCCTGATTCAATATGCCGAAATTCTTCGAAGTACGAATTTTTATCTATACTTGATTATTACAAATTTCAGTACCTTTTCTCATTCGGTATACCGTTAATATTTCGGTATGTCGAATTTACATCCACTTTGAAATAATTATAAGTACAATAAAACTTTATGATTGATATAAGAATTTACATTGATACCCTTTTTGCATTCTTGATTCTCACCTCTGTGATGATTCTCCTATTCTTCTAATGCATCAATAATTCTCAAACTAGTTTGTTAGAGCATAATTGATTCTTTTTTGTTATTATCAAAATCAATACAAAATACACATTTATTCCTACAACTTGTAGCTCGTCAACCCATCACACAACAACAGACCTCCTCCTCTGTCTCCCTTCTCACTTAGCATGCATAGCACAACCCTCATGCAACAATGCCTTTCTCTTCATTGTCCAGATGTCGTAACAGCACCATAGCATAGCCTCCACTGAGCAACACCACAACATAACCTCCATCTAGTAACACCAGGCAGCAACCTTTGGCAACCTCCAACACAAGCTGTAATGCCCCGATCCCGGGCACGCTACCAAATCACAGTATCACAAGCATAATTACACAAAATTACAGAACAAATAGAACTGTAACTAAGGCTCACCTTTAGGATCACAATGTGCAACTAGAAGCTCCAACTCCTGCACCGGAATCCGGTTGCACACGGTCTGCACCTGAAAACCAAATAGCACGCGTGAGTGACATCTAAGTCACCCAGTACGCGCCCCAAAACACACAACCACAAACAAAACTCGG
>JAMKQA010007147.1:0-11199 GCA_024699735.1 Posidonia australis
ATAGATTTTGGAAGATATTTAGAATGTCTTCTTTCAACATATCCCAAAAGTGTTGGAAGAAAAAGAGAGGGAAACCATCGGGGCCTGGGGCTTTCTCCTCGGGTAAATAGCCAACATTAGAGTGGATTTCTTCCATTGTGAATAATGTTTCCAAGAGATCAGGGTTGGTGATTTTGATGGGCACTAAAGAGTCCCAATCAAGAGTGGGAATAGTTCTACTAGTTTTGTTAAATTGACTACTGAAATGATGTTCAATCTCCTTCGTGATGAGTGTGGGAGATTGTTCTGAAATACCATTGATTTGTAAAGCATGTATAGTATTTATCCTTCTTCTCTGTTTGACAATATTGTGAAAGAACTTTGTATTCAGGTCACCTTCTTTGAGCCATTGAATCCTGGATTTTTGTTTCCAATAAATCTCTTGTTCTTGAAGTAAGGTGAAGTGCTCCTCTTTGAGTGCTTTCAATTTATCTTGGATGAAGCTTTGAATGTTTGGGGGAGATATCCAGGAATCTAGAAGGTTTATTTGAGATTCAATAACTTGAATTCTTTTTTTCTTGACCTCCTTAAGAGGTTTTATCCAAGTGATGATTTGTTGTTTGAGGTATTTTAGCCTGTAGGCAAATCTTTCCACACATGAAGTAGATTTGCATTTGTAGTAGGAGTTATGCCAGCAATTCCTTATGAAGAGTTCAAAACCTTCATGTTGGAGCCACGACTTGTAGAATTTGAAAGGTGGGGGTCCCCAATAATGTGTTGCAGTGTCAAGTATTATGGGGATGTGGTCAGAAATGACCCTGGTTTTACCCAAACAGAAGGAGTCTGGGTACATGTCTAACCACCCGGTGGATATCAAGAATCTATCCAGCCTAACCATAGTGGGTCTGGTATGAAAGTTTGACCAAGTGTATTTGTAGTTGTTTGGAGGAAAATCAAGTAAGGCTCTGTTGTTAATAAAGTCATTAAAGTTCCTCATGTGAACACTAGAGTCTCTTCCCGAAGAATGTTCATCAGGAGATCTGGTAATGTTGAAATCACCACCTATAACCCAATTTTTGTTTACTTTATTGCTTAAAGAGTGCAATTCCTCAATAAAATTTCCTTTAAGACTGTGTTCACAGGGCCCATATACCCCTGTGAACCACCAATTAAAGTTATCCATGAGATTAGTGAAGGATAGGGAAATAGAGTATGTTGCTATAATGGAATTGTCTAATTTTACCAAATTTTCATCCCAGCCTACAAGAATTCCCCCGGAGGCCCCCAAAGATGGTGAATAGATCCATTGATTTATATGACTTCCACCAATATTTTTTAAAGTGGAGGGGGGAATGTTTTCCAGTTTTGTTTCACTAATGACAATAATCGTACATTTATTTGTGCGGATAAAATTTTTTAGGACCCTTTTTTTCCCACTACTGCCCAGACCCCTAATATTCCAGGCTGCAATTAACATAAATTGACTGGTTGGATATGAAGAGAATCTAGGTTCTCTATGATGCCAGTATAATCATTCAAATTTGAGACAGACAAACCTTGGTCTATCATAATCGAGTTGTAGAAGGAGCTGACTTCAGTTGGATAATCAAGTAGTATTCCAATCTGTTTGTAGAAATTATTAAATTGCCCATAGGAGTTCCAAGACAGAACTTGATTTAAAAAATCATCATCAAGAAAGTGTTCATTTAATTCAGAAGGTATAGCTTCAAAGTTTTTAGGAGTGGCAGAATTAGAGGGAGCATGGATATTTTGAGAAAATGCTGAAGTGACAGTACAGGAAGTGTTACCTGGTGCGTGGATGGGAGTGGGGGGTTAAGGGTTGGGAACCTCAGAAGGACTCCCAAGGTTGTCACTTTCCAGACAATCGTATACAGCTAGTACTTTCTTAAGCTTGGACAGAGTTAAGTTCCTGGTTTTCACTTCCATTTCAATAAATTTGGTAGTATCCTCGTCCCTAGTAGTAGGAGAAGTGCTGATGTGGGTTGGAGGAAGGCTGCCTTTGTGAGTGAGGGCAGGCACGGGGGTAGGGAGTAACCCAGGGGAGTTAGAGACTGGCTTTGGGCATACTGGTCTAGTCCAGACCAGCTTCCCTTCTTTGGGAGTTCTAGTGCTTTTACCTCCTCTCCAACCTTTGTTTCCCTTGAATTGCTTTCTGACAGGTTTGAGGTTGCCAGTGCTTGGTGGACTAGAAGGAACTTTGGCTGGCCACTTGTGAGGCAGAGAGCTAGTGTCATCTGGAGTGGGGCAAAGATCCCAGCTGTGTCTAAATTTGATGGGGTATACATATTTGCCAAAGGAAAAGAACCGGCAGTCAGGGATGTCCTTCCTTGGATGGATTTTAATTTTTATCCTAGCAAATCCCAAATGTTGTACATTATCAATGTTGTAGTCAACCTCCGCAAGTTCAGCAAACTCAGACACCATATAACGAAACATGTCTACATTCCACAGATGGTGTGGAATGCCTTCCAGCTTGATCCAAATCCCTTCATCTTTTAAAATATGAACCGTATTGGAGTTTGGAGTCCAGGGAATGAAAGATGCTGAGATACTATGCAGCAAATGTCCATGCATCTTAAGAGATTCTGTTCTAGCTTTAACAGACGGGAAAATCAAAAGGAATTTACCTGGGGATGAGTCCTGCACCTCGATAGTTGTACCATTTGTCCAATATGATCGAACATGGTTTTCAAGAACTTCCTTCGTGAGAGAGGAAGCATGTGCCGTGATAGTGGCGCTGCGAGATAGCAGTAGGAATTGGGTGCACACTGAGTCAGTGAGAGGGAGGGAGGTGGGAGTCAGTGAAGAGAGACCTTGAACAACCATGTCGACAGGGGCTGAGGAAGCTTCCTGAAAGAATTTGCATATGGCTACCGCGTGAGTTGGAGATTTACACCTAAAGAAAGTACCAAGATACTTACAAGATGCCCTTAGATGGCCTTTTAGCCCGCACTTAAAGCATCTATTGATTTGTTTGCAGAAACTTACCAAGGGGGAGGTGGTTCTTCTCCGTGGAACGGCCTTCCAGTTGTCCCAGGAATCCGCAAGAGGGGAGCAACTGTTTTCCATAGAGGGAACGGAGGAAACAGATGCGGGGGAAAGAGAGATGTTTTTTTCTAGGGATTGAAGTACCGCGTATCTCGATCCTGTACAGACGGGTCGTCTTCCGTAGAGGGAAGGAGTGGGTGACAGAATGGAATGGTAGGGAGAGGAACGGCTGGCATTAATGTGAATGTCAGAGGGGTGCCCGTTGATTGAGGTTTTCTTCGCGCGGGAAGGATAAAGGTTCCCAGGAGCATTAATGGGGTGGCGGGCAGAGTAAGTAATGTCAGAGACATTTCGTTCGCTGAGAGAAGATATGGCGCAGGGGTCTGTAGACTCCAACGAATAAAAAAATTCCTCCGAAGGTTCCAGAGCACTAGCCATATCCTGGTTAGGCGCTGAGTCATAAGCAATTAGGTTTTTAGTGGAATTGCCTTCGAAACCCGCATAAGTCGGATTATTCTTCTTAGAAGTAAGGACAGCGGGATTAAAAAAAGTAGCGGCATTATAGGAAGTATAATTCCAAGGCAAGGGTAGTGGGTTTTTAGTGTCGTACGACACAAAGACCGAGCCAGGGGAGCATCCCATCAGCTAACAGGGGGAGGGGTGTCGGAGCTCCGCCGCGGTTGTCATCGGAGAAGATGACGGAGGAGAAGTACTTAGAACAAGACCGACAAAACACCCCCGTCGTGGACCTCGCCGCCGGGGCATTTCCACAGTTTTCTTCGGTGCAGAGATTAGAGAGGCTTCACCAATAAAATCAATCACAGATGCATTTTTACAAATAGTGGGGCTAAAGGAAGGATCATGATTCAACAGATGCCCCAAATAAGACTTCGAATCATCTTCATAATAATCAATATCATAAGTAACAGAAGATAATGATTCCAGAGTAGCATGAGATAACTTGAGATACTTGCTGATTGCACAGGTCTTGAGAGATTTAAACCACCAGTAAGATAATGTGCGAGTAAGAAATAGAACATTGATGCATATATTAGGCATGGCTGCATATATGGGAGCTGGATATGAGCCAGCAATAAGAAAGAAAGCACAGGTCCCTGTCTTGCTCCAGACAAGGCAGGGGTCCGTCGACTCACAATCGGAGGACAGAGAGCTTAAGGGACGACAGAGGTGGTCAGAGGAGATCTCTGAGACAACCTCGCCGGGGGGGAGAGAAGCACCTCTTCCATGCGCATACCTGCCTCTTAGATCTATGGTGTTTTCAAGGGCGATGAGGGCGGCGAGAGGGCCAAAGGGGGGGAGAGTCGTCGGAGTTGTCCTCATGGAAAAGACTCTCCTTGAAGGCTCCCCAGTCGAATCGGGTCGCCTGTTGGAGGAGGAGTGCATCAAAGGAGCGACAGGGGCCCTTCCAATGGTGGCGATCGCGACGACGCATTGGTTTCCGGTTGTAAGACATCTTAGGGTTTCGCCAGCGGCGGGGAGCAGATATCGCGAGTTGAAGGGAAGTCTGTTACTGAACACGCACATTGGTTTTTTTTTATGTCATGACCTTTAAGAGGTAGAGATGAATCTTCCAAAGAAATTCATTGTAATGTTGATTATAGAAAAATTTCCTAGATCTTGGGAGGACATTGGTCTAGATTGCAAACATAAGAAAGGAAAATTATCACTTGATGATTTAATGGCAACAACTACAATTGAAGAAAAACACAAAAATCAAACACAAGAGTTAATGACCTCATCACCCTCATAATAAAATCACATAAATCTTTTTTATTTTTTAATCACAATACAAATGAATACAAATGAATCCAAATTCATATTATTTCATTAATAAAATCATTAAAAAAGAACACCTACTCATGACCCTTAATGTGTGACTGAGTGACTTCTCTATATGCATTAGCATGAAAACTATCTTCTAAGCTACACCTATAAAACATAAAACAAAGACACGTGTGTGACCACTAAAAAGGTCATCCACACACAACCACCAAGAAATACAAAATATGAAATAGATTAAGGCAAAACTCATTCTAATAAAACAACAAGAACTGAATCAAAACATGATGGTTGAACACGCAAGCATGACGCACCACCTCAACGTGCGAAACTCACAAACATGATACTAACATCACAATATCAATGTTGAAAGTCAGAATCACAGAAAACGTAATGCACCAAACCACCCATGCATACATCGCCACACAAAACTAGAAATCTGGAAAATCGACTTTAAATCTACAACTCTAAATAACATTGGCATCGCAATATTGATGCCTTAGGAATCTACAGAAAGCCTCAAAAATTATGATGCATATGAGTCACAAAGATATATCAGAAAACCAATATTAAATACAATGAAATCTCAACCTAACAACAAACTCATCAAAAACAAACACACATGTAATGCACGCCTCAAATGCACGAGACCAACTGTGACCATGCCGGAATTGAACTCCTCGTATGTGTAGACACACGAAGACCGATAAGGTCACAGTAGAGATGATAAATTTGAGGAAGGATACTTGACTCTAAAACACTGAAGAAAAAACAAAGAAAGATAATGACAAAAATGGAGTTACCACCTAATCTTTTAAAAACCGGAAAGACAAGGAAAATCGGATGCATAAAAAAGCGAGAAAACATTATAAATGAATGCAAATGAATGTGTGCATGGTTTGTGCCTTAATGGTTACAGCACATTGGTCATAGCGGGTCAGAGAAAGGGTAAGGACTCCTGTTACGCATGGGGAAGGTGTCAGACACCCCCATACGCCTGAAAAATCGATCATTCTGAGCTAATCACTCCCTTGTGTGTTGCCAATGCTAATGCATGTATGCTTGCTAAGACTAATATGGATGTATGCTAGTTGTCATACTGGTGTCATGATATGAGTGGATCAGAAAATGATGTGAACTAGTGCTCGGAAGCGTAATGTGAATCCTAGACCATCGGTCAAAAAGATCTGACATAGTAATCATTATCACCCTAAATGAATGCGGAATGCCTATGAATGCGAGAAAACAATACGATGCAAGTAAAGAAGTCGAAAGAATCATGCATGAGTGCAAGTGGGAAAACGAATCAAGAGTGGATGCCAAAAAACACGAGAAACCGTGCAATGCAAGCAAGAAGGCAGACATAGAAACTCAGGAGGAAAAAAACAATGCATGATCGGGGAAGAAAATAGGGTGACAAAATGCAAGAGAGCTCAACCAGCTGCTTATTTTGAACTGAGCAAACCGTGCAGGCTATTTGTGTCCTTTTGTGAATTCGGTACACGTCTGCTAGAGGTAGAAAAGAGTAACGAGCCATTCATTGCTGAAAATGCAAGTGCATGGATTATTAATGGATGCTTAATGCATGCAAAGCTAGAGGGTATGTAGGAGAATGTACTTGGACGCCCGGGTGTTGGCAGGGTCACACGGATGGCTCCACCCATTTACCTCACTAGAAATTGAGTTTCATTGGTGAGCTTAACTGTGGATTCCAACTAGAGATTCCAGTGACGCAATCCATGGCTTTCAGAGGTACAGACGGATGAAGAGGAATGTATGGATATGAGATGGATGCAAGTGGATGACATGATGACCTTCCACCGTCTTCTCTCCAATCCGTCGACATCCATGAGCTCGACCGACCATATAGGCGACAGGGAGCGTCGAATGAGCATCTAGGAAGACTAAGAGAAGAGGGAGGAAGGTGGAGCCAAGTCGAGATGGGAGGCGAGTGAACACACAAGCTATTGGCCACTTTCAAGCTCACTAGAACCCATCACCAGTAGCACGAATGTAATGGATGCAGTGTGTGATATGGCATGACAATGCTGATAAAATGTGCATAAAATGATGCAATGATGCATGGAAGACATGAAGGAAACGAAAACACATAGCAAGGGTGGAAGAGATGTACCTGTGGATGTTGGGTTGTCCCTTCCGGTGACGGCTTACGACGGCGTTTCTCTAGCGGTTGACGCTCAACAACTACGGAGGTGGGTCCAAAGGAACGTGGTGATGTTGGTGGAGTGCTCAGGTGTGTAATGTAGCGGCTAGTATGGTGGTGGATGGCTTTTGGTGGTTGGATGTGAGGGTGTGGATTTCAACCAGGAATGGAGGTGGCTAGATGGAGGTGGACAACCAACGGATGCGTGGGAGTGCTTCAGTGAGAGGAGAGGCTCTATTGGAAGAGTGATGTATGCTCTGGCACAGTGTGGTGGTCACAAGGCCAAGAGGGAAATGTAACAGTGTTGTGGTGGCCGGAATAGGTGAAGGATGGCCGGAGGTAGGGCTATGTGTGTGCTCAGGGCTGAGAAGGAAGAAGGAGGGCCAAAAGGAGGAATTGTTGGACGTGGGTGGCTGATTTATAGAGGGAAGGAAGTGTAGTTGGTCATTGATTCAAAAGGTGGGTTGGTGGGAGTGGTTTAGATTAAATCAAGGTGGGATTTGATAGGAAATAGGATTAGGTAGAGGGACTTGATGGTTCAGGAAGTCTAGGAAGCATGCCTAGATCCACGTCATCCAATGAGAAGAGACAGATTGGTGATGCACTACATGAAAAGACCAAGCGAACCTCAACAGTTTAATCCTTGATCTTACCGTGCATTTGACCAACGCATTGCACCCACGCTATCGGAATAAGGTGGATGTCTACACCAACGTGCTAGGTGAACTACAAACTTCTATCTGAAATGTATCCTAAAATCCAAACAAGCAGCAGAAACCTAGAAAAGCCAAGACCAATCAAGGGCATGCATGTAAAACTCCAAGACATGCATATCAAGCCACTCAAATCAATATACCAAAACTTGGTCCTCTATGCTTCTCAAATATTGAAGCGACAATGACTAAAGCACAGAAAACACAATGCATCTAAACTTCTATAATAAATCTATTGAAAACTGAACATAGTACAGAGTACTCAAGTCTCTTGAATAACTCAAAATGTGTGGTCTAAGCCTGCATACTCAATGTTTGGTGTAGACACCCAACAGTACTTGAATGCTCTCTTGCATACCAAACTCCCCAGCTACACACATGTGTCATGTTCTTTGGACCTAAGCAACCAACATTGATTACAAGCAGCTACTGATGTGCACCGCATTGTCACAAATGAGCCACCCTATGAAGGAGCCTATTCGTTCTAGGTCCCTTTTATCTAAAGAACTCTAACAAATCTTCACACAGGAACATCACTAAAAGCAAGGCACATGCATATCATACTCTAGCCAACTCCCACAAGCTATGTGCTATTGATGTTCTCTGTACTTAGGCCCCCATGGAAATCTAAACTCCTAACTCTACTAGTACCTTAGTCTCTGTGCTCGGGCCAATCAAGGACTCTCATTCCTAATCCTACTGGCACTTAACTTGAAGCCTCAACCTAGACCTCACATAGGACTATCCTCCTAAGGTATCAATCGTTCTTAGTCTATCAGTACGATCTTTCGATACTCTTAGCTCCTGGACCTTAGCCTCAGTCTTATTAATCCACAGATCTCAATCTCCTCAGCCTCTTGGTCTCTAAAAATAGAAAACAATGAAAAAACATTCAAAAACTTATTTCGAATAAACTAATAAGCCACAACTCCCAGTTGTTCTGGCCAAATGCACAACTCATACGTGTGATTAATATACGCAAGCTAACCACGCTTGAGCAATGCACCACACGTGCACCTGTGATCTTGAGCAATTTGCTCAACATATAATGACAACTTAAACAAACTTCCATTCACTAGGGATCTTAAAGAATGGAATGAAAGCATAAAGCACAACCAAAAGCTCAAAGGAATAATTATCAATAATAATAGAAATAATTAAAAAAGTAAGAACCATAAACCATTTTACTTAACTCTCAAAACATTTACTGAAAATTATACTTTTTGGACATTAACTTCATCTAAAAGTATCGATATTATAGATCAAAGTGAAGGTCTTTAAGTCTACTCTACAACATGACAAAACTCATGAAAAACCAACGTCTAGAGCTCAATTTCTACAATAAAGTGTAGAACGCTTCCTTTCCTACGTTTCACATTAAACGCAGCAGTTTCTGCATTCTACATCCTACCTATGCCTCTAAATACTTTATTTAGTTCATGACACACACATATAAAGGCTCAATATATAAAAAAGACATCTGAAATCATTTATAACACTTACTCTACATCAGAGCAATTAAGAGAAAACTCAAACATCCTAGGTCAACACATTAATTAATCTTTATAGGGAAACAGCTAAATCTTGAATTTACAGGCTTAAGGCACACAATGTGGTGCATCCTATATAAGATGCACTAGATTCAACGTCCTATACTTAGACTGCAGAATATTATCTAAGTCCTCCTGAATTAAGCATGCAAAGCTACACAAAGATTCATGACACTAATGAAAACTAAATTATGATTCAATCTAAGACATGCAGCACGAGTCCAACACCCAAAATTACACTAAAAACTATCCTACGTAGGTGTGTAACTTGAATCATGAGATGAAATCATCACCATGCAGTAAGGTCCCTGCATTCCAGAGCTCTAATCAACCATCTAAACACTCTCCAGACCTCTCTCTGAGCTCCACCGATCCTCAATAGCTCATGTAACATTCAAAATCCAAACAATGAGTGCATGCACACCAAAAGAAGGGAAGAGTGATGCTTGGCCTTGAGCAACAGGCCTTACCATTGACTCAAGGTGGTAGCCAGCACAGTTGAGAACACACCTTCTGAAGCTCATCTCCAATCATGACAACTCACTTCCACCAGACATCTATGTCCACACTACTTGTAGAAGGTTCCAAAAACATGCCACTAACATGTGCCGTGGCCACACTCCTCTAGAAGCTCTAAGTTGCAGCACCTTCTCAGTAATTTCTTCGATTGAGCACAACGCTTGGAATTGTTGTATGTCACTGGAGAGTTGCCAGAACACCCTCCTTCATCATGCAAGAGGACAACCAACTTCCTCTCCCCTATGCACACCCACTAGAGATTCTCCTATTTCTCCCCTAAATTCTTTCTCGAAAATAACACAACTCTCTTAGACAAAGGGTGGAAGAAAAACTTTGAGAAAAGAAGTTGGATGGGAATATATATAGGTGCACAATGGGTGGGTCAGTAATTTCTAGAAACTACCTGAGAAGTAAAATGTGTATCTGCATGTGTTTAAGATAAAACATGCTATGTGCTACATTTAACACTCAAGAGTTCAGAAATGCAGGTGTAGAACGTAGCAAACATTGCATTTTATATAAAACACATCAAATTTGGCGTTCTACACACACATCCTCCAATTCACACTTTCAAGTTCACAAAGCAGTCAAAAGTCTAGGTCGTTACACCTATTATGCTTATTGAAAGTGGTGCTAAGGTTAATATGGTGATTGGAAATATATTTCCAAGATATACTACTTTAAGTGATTGAAAAGCGTGCATATATTTAGGGTTGAATTATTTTGAAAAGCAAAAATATTACCGAGATATACTACTCTTGGATATTTTGAATTTAAGATTCAAACATATTCATACTACTATCCAAGGAGTTCGACCCTGCTTGACTGTGTACTTGCATCCACCCACGTTTAATGAGACGGTAATGAAGAGAACACTCTCGACATTGTAAGGCTTCCCTTTTTCCTTTCAAATCACCTTACTACAGGGAAATACATGTCTCTAAATTTCATGTATATGACAGATTACCAATAACACAATGCATGAATCACATATATTCCATATTGTGTCACGCCCCAAAATTTCCACAATAATTTAAACAAATTAAATTACGAGAAAACTAAAGCTAAACAGTAAAATATCTAACCACCAGGAACCTATGTGTGCGGCTAGCAGACTCCAGACTATATGCACTACGCTAAACCAATCGCATGCCTGTACTTGCGAACAAAACCACAAGGAAAACGCATGAGTGACCAAAGTCACCCAGTACGCACCCCACGAAAACCGTGGAAAACAAAACCATAATCAATTTTTCTTTTAAATTCCTTTCGCAAACTCTTTTCTCAAAACCTCAGAAACCAGGCCCACACTGGCCAAAACCACAAACCAGGGCTCCACTGGCCCAAAACCACAAACAATGGCCCTCAATGGCCAAAACCACACACAGTGAGTCGTGAAGCCCGACGCCAGGTAACCAAACTCTGGCTACACGCAGTCCACCGAGGAGCCACTCCCAGCGTTCTG
>JAMKQA010007149.1:0-11155 GCA_024699735.1 Posidonia australis
CAGGGTTGACAAGATACCCCCATTTTGAGGTTACAGAAGGATGGTGTTTGCTGTAGGCAGTAAGTCACTTATTCAGCGGATGCACCGAAAGTCATGACCTGTTGCCAAATGCAAATGCAAATGCAAAATGCGTGCACCTACTGATCTAAATGCTGGGGATGTGATGCTGATGCGAGATGCCAATGCAAGAGCCGATGCCGAAAGCTGATGCGAAACTAATGCTAATGCTGAAAACACAAGGCAGAGAAAACACTAGCAAGAAAATGATAAGTTGTCGGACTCATCAGCCGGATTATGAGGTTATCAACCCAAGAGAAGGGATATGACAAGCTGATCAAGTCTTGTCCACTCGGCCGCCTAACAGTGTGACGGTTGTCAACCGAGTAGTTGGGGATACCAACCCAAGAAAAAAGGGGAGCATGACAAAGAGATTATTTGTCAAGCAAAGCACGACCCGGTCCGCACAGACCAAGGCGAACAATGAGATTTCGCGCCTGCGAAAACTCAAAAGAAAAAAAACAAAAGGACCTTAACCGCCCGGCCAGAGGGTCAAACAACCAGATTCCGCGCTCGCGAAAATCCAGAAGAGAAAAGAAAAAGGACCTTGACTGCCCAGTCAGAGGGTCAAACAACTGGATTTCCTGCTTGGGGAAATCCGAGAAAAGGCTAGGACCTTGACCATCCGATCAAAAGGTCGAGCCACAGGATTTCCTACCATAGGAAATCCGAGAAAGGGGATAGGACCATGACCATCAGGTCAAAAGGTCGAGCCACGGGATTTCCTACCCTAGGAAATCCGAGAAAGGGGCTAGGACCCTGACCATCCGGTCAAAAGCTCGAGCCACGGGATTTCCTGCCCAAGGAAATTTCAGAAAGGGGCTAGGACCCTGACCATCCGGTCAAATGGTCGAGCCACGGGATTTCCTGCCCAAGGAAATCCGAGAAACCAAGGACTTTAATCACTTGGTCAAAGTCAAGGAGTTGGATTTCACGCCTGCGAAAATCCAAAGGAGCAATTGACCTTGACCGCCCGGTCAAGATCAAGCAAGCTGGATTCCGCGCCTGTGGAAATCCAAAGGGGCAAATGACCTTGACCGCCCGGTCAAAGTCAAGCAAGTTGGATTCCGCGCCCGCGGAAATCCAAAGGGGCAAAGGACCTTGACTGCTCGATCAAAGTCAAGCAAGCTGGATTCCGCGCCTGCGGAAATCTAAAGGGGCAAAGGACCTTGATCGCCCAGTCAAAGTCAAGCAAGTTGGATTCCGCGCCTGTGGAAATCCAAAGGGGCAAGGGACCTTGACCGCCCGATCAAAGTCAAGCAAGCTGAATTCTGTGCCCGCGGAAATCCAAAGGGGCAAAGGACCTTGACCGCCCGATCAAAGTCAAGCAAGCTGGATTCCGCGCCCGTGGAAATCCAAAGGGGCAAGGGACCTTGACCTCCTGGTCAAAGTCAAGCAAGCTGGATTCCACGCCCGCGGAAATCCAAAGGGGCAAAGGACCTTGACCGCCCGGTCAAAGTCAAGCAAGCTGGATTCCGCGCCCGCGAAAATCCAAAGGGGCAGAAGGGTCTCATCCGTTCAGGATGACAACCTAGAAAACAAAGTGATAACCCCAGGATTATTCCCTTGGAAGGAACTGCAATACGCTGTTTGCCGAGGTTGCGGTGCGGAGACTGGCACTCCTGTTGAGATGCATGCTCAAATCTCTGATTTGCTGTGATTCTCTAAATTGCTTGCAAAAGGCGAGGTCTTATGTGCAAAAATCCACAACTTTGGGGCTTTACTGCAAACTACCCAATCACAACTGCTTTTTGATTGCTGTGTTGCCATCGTGTTGTGACATTTGAGATTCTGCTGTCTATCAACAAATGTCTGCTTCAAATTAAGCTTCCCACGTCCTTTGTGGACTGATTTGCAATATTACGAAACATAGGGGTTTTTTTGCAAATTACCCCACGCGGTGCATTTTGTGTGGCACGTGCTGAACACTGCATATTATGCACTTGGTGCATAAGCTGTGAGTTGTTAAGGGCTGGAACGCAAATGTCACGGTCATTTTGCATTCTGACCCCTAACTTATTTCTCACGTGGGCCCTGCTGAGTAATTGCCATAACTGTCAAGAAATATTTCATTTATTTTTGCTGCTTGGAACTGCAAGGGGCTACTACTTGGTTATGCATGTTTTTGTTGATTGGGTTTCATATCTCTAAAACAATCATGCATAAAGTTTTTATTTAAATTCTTCTTCCTTTTCCCATAAGACGCCTCTTCCTCTTCTTCATTCTTTTCTCTCCTCAAACGAAAACCCGCCTCTTCTCCCTCTCTTCTTCTTAGCGGCGGAAACCCATTTTTCCTCCCTCTCTTATTTGCAGCGGCGGCGCGCGAGGGGTGCGCCGACGGGGTGCTTGTTGCTGGTGGGCGCGTGAGGCGCGTCGGCGTGGTGCTGAGCGGTTGCGGCGGCGACACGGTCGGCAGTGGTATGGACCAAACTCTCCAGGACTGGCTGGACCGTGGGTCTCCAGTGGAGGTAACGTCTGATCTCTTCCTCCTTTGTGCGTGCTTGTCCCTCCTCTCTCGTTCTCTGTCTTGTCGACGACTGGATGGGCTCCAATGGGCAAAGGAGCGGCAGGTCTGTTCTGTGCAGGTTGCGGTGGGTTGTGGGTTTGCCTGCAGTTGCTGCTTGCGGGGAGTAATGGTCGTGGGTTCCAGCGGAATGGTGGTGCTTTGGCTACAGGTTGATGGGTTTGGCCGTAGTGGCGACGGGTTCCGGCAGACTAGACTACACGGTGGCTTCTTGGGCTTGGCGATGCGGAAATGCCAGGGGAAGGGGCGGGCTGCAGGGAGTGATGGTTGTCTACCGGCGATGCTCCGGCGGTGCTCCGACGAGCAGGGGCGATGGCCTGTGGTTGCAGTAGAAGCCACGCGGTGGCGGGCTGGAGATGAGTTGGTCGTGAGGCTCGTTGGGTTGGGCACATATTTGTTGCTTGCTTATGCCATATTAATCCACATTATCTCTGACTTTTATTGCTAACTGCTCTGCATCAAACTGCTGAACCACTTGACAGCCTTCATTTTACAAATTCAACAATCAAATACTGATTTGCAACTGTACGCTTGCATTTTTACCGTCATATGCTATAGCTTTTATTAAAATGCCATGTCCTTTGCTATTATGCCAATTTAACTTCGACATATTTTGCATTTGTCATGTCTACTGCTTCCATTTAATTCTTGATTCGGCTTTTCTTTTCTGCAGGATGACCCAGTTCCCGAGGCGGGGACCCCACAATCTTCGTGGGACATGCCTTCTAACTCTCGTTCCAGACGACGAGGTAGCTCTTCGAGGTCACGGGCTTCTAGCAGCTCGACTCTTGTTATTCGCACTGAGGTAAATCAAAAACTGAATATTAAACGGGTATTTAAATCCGGTGTTTTCTGACAAATTCATTCTCAGGAGTCTGGAAATTTTGAGGGGCGATTGCTGAGTGACCGTCATATCTGTGAGAGTCCCGAATTTGGGATAGTTTTCTCGCTTTGATGTACTTTAACTGCTATCTGCTTTTGACTTGGCTTTAACTCTATGCTTGACATTTCAGGAAGGGGACGCAAGTTGGATCATGCGATGCCATTAGGGTCCGATGCTCGAACATTTCCACCGTCTACTGGATTTTCTGCAGGACTTCCTTCTCCACCGGTCTCCATTTGGAGGTTTGCTGCGTCTACCCATTATCCACAGCCATTACAACTTCTTCCGAGCCTTGGTAGAAAGATGGAGGTTCGAGACGCACACCTTCCACTTGCCCTTTGGTGAGCTGACTGTTCTGCCCGATCAGTGGACTCTGCTGACGGGCCTTCTCTTTGGTGACAAGCCCATTATTGGTGAGACCACCCACTGCTTCCACCTTGTGCTTGCACATCTTGGCTGTGTCCCTCCTAAGCCACCTAGGGGGAAACATATGATCACCGTGGGTTGGTTAAGAGAATGGGACAAATTTTGGCCCAACCCTGAGCCCGATAGTGAGGAAGCAGATTTTGTACTGAGGCACTTTCTGCTGGAGCTGCTGGCTATGATCTTTTGTGATTCGTCGGCCTACTATATCCATGCTGACTGGATTGCATATCTGACCAACCTGGAGCACCTAGATCATTATGACTGGGCTGGCGCTAGCTACACTTGGCTGATCTACGGGCTCGACAATGTGGTCAAGCTTGGGCACCGTTCTTATGTAGGGCTATATCCTCTGTTGACTGTAAGTATTTGCTTCTGTTACTTGCAAAACAAATTTTTTTATGCTTTGTATTTGATAAATTGACTTGTGCTTGCATTTACAGTATTGGATCATGGAGCACATTACTAGAGGGCATTACTTTGGCCGTCTGCGGGACGAGCTCCTGCCCCTTCCCCGCCAGTGGGTCGAGCCTGACCACCAGGCTGTTGCTGGGGTGTTCAGCTATGAGTCCTACCGGTATCTGCTGGACCTGGTAGAACTCAAGGATGTAAGTCTCCTTTGCCTTTTAGCTTTGCATGCCTGTTGTACTTTCTTTGCTTACAACTTCCTGTTTCTGTAACAGGTCCACCTACGCCCTTTTGCTCGATATGATGGCTTCGACTGGGCTCCCTTGAACTCTGGCCGCGTTCTTAGGGATAAACAGGTGAAATTTTATTGCATGAAGAAGTCGGCCTATTACCTCCCAGGGCGGGTGCGGCATCAGTTCTCTGATGTATTCTGCATTCCTGCCCTTCCTCCTGCTGACATGGATCGCCCGGCTACAACTCGTTCGGTTGCTAGAAGTAGGCATGCAGCTGCCATAGCGTCCTAGGACAGGCATGTCCTTCGAGAAGTCAACTACACAGATTACCTTGCTTGGTACAGGCTTGTGGGGAAGCTGTACCTATTCGAGGAGGCCGTGCGGGATAGCCAGCGTGGGATGTGGTATGCGTCTAGCTGGGCCCAGGTACAGGATTTCCATTTCTGCTTTTCATTGTTATTGCGTGAACTATGACAGTCTGACATTTGCTATAATTCACAGGGCTTCGAGGAGCAATTTGGGGCCTTCTAAGCTGACATTCGCCGGAAAAGGGTAAAATTCTTACTTTGCAACCTACCATCTTGACTATATCTGACACCTCTGTTATTTTGCAGGAGCAGCGCTGGCGCAACATCATCAAGGTATGCTTCTATCTTCTGGTACTGCTGCCGCTTCTAAAATTCTCATTTCTAACACAGTTTGATCTTGCAGCAAGACTTTCCTGCTCAGAGAGAGAATGTAGCCAGCAGCGGGGATTTCACTATGGAGGCGTCTGAGGAGGACCATTGAGACACCGAGGTCACCCAGGCGGTTTGCGACTCTACTCCTCGCTCTCAGGCCGCCGCAGCTGCTCAGTGGTCATGCTGAATCACTCGACGCGGCAACAGACTCTTGGCCGAGTACTTCCAAAAGGCGGCGTCTGATGAAGAAGATTAAGAGGAAGAGTAGCTTTACTTGTAATTTTGTTGGAAATTCTGTAATAACAATGGCACTTTGTAACGTTCTAAAAAATGTATAAGAAAATTTCTGATTCTGCAATGTGCCCCTCGGGGTTTTGTATGTGCAGGTTGTATACAAAAGTATTCCATGCAGGGTTAAACAAATGGCGTCGATTTTGGCGATGACAACATTCTGAACAGGTGCTACTGAAATTTTGTTGTCATTCCAGGTGCCACCTAGGTGCGCCGCCTCGGTGCGCCGTGTTGGTGCATCTGCTAGGTGCGCCTCATAGGTGCGTCTCCAGAAATGGCGAGTTTTGTTTTCCGTTTTTGCTGAAAACCCTTCCTACTCTTCTATATAAAACTACATCCTGCGGGTGACAACGCCGTCCTCTCTGAAAAAAAAGAAAAAAAAAAAACAACGACAGACCTTGCTCTTTCATTTTTTGCTTATCTTCTTGTTCATCCTGGGTGCAGGTTCTGCATCACGATGGTATGGGTTACTGTTTTACGTGTTTTTCCTATTACGTTTTTGCAGATTTGCTTGTTTTTCCTATTGCTTGTCTTTGCAGATACTTGTTTTTCTGTTACTTGTTTTTGCAGATACTTGATATCACTTTCATGGCTGCGGACTTTGGAACAATGCTTCTTGATTTATTTTTTTTGCATATGTTTCTTGTATCGCATCATGCTAGATTGCTATGCTTGTCCCATGCCTATGTCAGGTTCTGTCTTTTTACTACCATATTTGGTTCAAATCTGTGCCTACAGAGTTATCCTACCATGGTGACCCCTAGGCACTGCTCTAACGCCCTGCTTGGCTGGATCGATGCTTTGACAGTCGATGACCAGAAGTAACTCCGGATTTGGGGTATTTCCTCCTCCCTCCTGAGTATAGCCAAAGTGGAGGTTAATTGGCATTTGCTGTGTGCCATGACCCAATTTTGGAAGCTAGCCCTGCATGTTTTCCGCTTTGGGCAAGTGGAGATGACTCTAACTCTGGAGGAAGTCAGGCGAATCTGTGGTCTGTCCCCATTCATGTCCTCACTAGTGTTTTACTGCCATGCCAGTTATGTACACGTCATGAGCCAGCTCACGTGTATTGCCAAAGAGGTTTGTGAGGAGAAACTTATCTGCCGAGATGGTCCTACACCCATGGTGCGCCTGGATTACTTCGATGCAATCATCGGTTCTCGCTCCTCCATGGGTACCCTATGGCTTTATTGCTTTGTGCTGCGTTTTCTTGGGGAGCTGATCTTTAGTCATGGTCGGACGACTGTGGCTATTGAGGTGGCAGAAATAGCCTGGGCGGTAGTTGTTCGCCAGATCGACTTGGCCCCTATCCTTCTTGCCGAAACCTACGTCGACTTGGATCGAGCGTTGAGGCGCTCCCGCCATTTCTATGGATGTGACACCTTGGTGCAGGTAAGCAGATCATTGACAATATTTAATAATTTTTTGCTGTGCTTTCATTAACCATGGTTCCATTTTTGCCAGGTTTGGTTTGTCGCCCATATGGGAATGAAAATTCTGTGCCCTCGGCCTTCTGCTTTTGAAGCCTATAGCCGCACCCATCATACAAGGTCACTCCCGGGGGTGCATGAGCTGTGTGACAAACTGCGGAATCTTGATGCGGATTCTGTGACATTGTGCATTATATCCTCTGCATCCCAGAACTTTACTGCCATCTTTAATGCCACGGACATGCAACTCGTGGTTCTCCCTGGATTCTCTGGAGGTGTGGAGTATCACCCTGTCTGGGTTCTTCACCAGTTCGGCTTCTGCCAAGACTCCATTGAGCAAAGTCCCTGCCCTGACGGATTGAAAAAACATGTTGTTGGCTCAATTGCGTCTACTTCCGAGTTTGCCCGACGAATGAGTGCTGGTATCAAGTCCTCTAGTCTTGCCATCATCAAAGGCTCTGGCTGTACAGCTGGATATGAGGCTGAGATAAGGGAGACATGGCCCCTGAGTGAGATTCCGCCTAGTGGCACCAATTTCATGGAGGCTAGAAGTTCAAAGAGGCCCCGAACTGATTAGCGATATTTGTATTCATGATAGGGCATAATAAAATTGTTGGCACCGATGTTGCTTTGCATTGTTCATACTGGTTCTTGCAAGTCTATATCTGCTTATCAGGATTAATTTAATTGGCATGTCTCTGATTTCAAATCCCTCCATTTTAAAAAAGTGACTATCACGCCCCTGGCCGAACGCTTGCTTGCTCAGACTACGACTCATAAGGCAGTTGACATGCCCCTGGTCGAAATATGAACAAAATGCCTTGCAAACTAAATGCAATTATGCTTAACCAAATGCGATGCAAAAGACACAAATGCAAAGAAATGTTTAATTGATATATTGGTGCCCTTAGCGCCAAGGAAGCCTGTTTTGCCTGCTATAAGAGGTGATACTGTCCTCGACTCATGTGACATTAACCTAGGCACTTAGGTTTATTTGTGGCTCTCCTTTAGATTCATGGGCCTCATGTCAAAGTCTTGGTGTCCTATATCTACTCTTTTGAGGATTCATTTTTCTTTTCTCCCTCATAGGCATGCTAACTGACCCTACTCCTGCTTGGAGGTATAAACACTTATGCTGAGGGGGGTGGCTGCTATTTCCCTTGTGCTGAAAGGGGTGGCTAGTCCCTTTGATCATATAGGCTTAATAAGTGCATGCTTCGACTCCTCTCCAAGCTAAATGGTAGGAGCAAGGTTGTTCACATGCCTCTCTCAGTGGAGCTCAGCTTCTGTCTACTACTTCTGTCTCCTTATTTCTTTTGTGCTTTAAGGTCTTGTGTATTTTTTTCTTACTGCTCACTCTCTCACTAGACCTAACATTTTTAATCCCTCTCGAGATATAGGTCCCATGGGAATTTGTACATTTAGCCCATTCCTCTGAAATCTCTCTCTCACGTCCTAAGCTTTCCAGGGTAGTAGCACATGAGGAGGACTTGACACATTTTACGCAGGCAGGCTCCCAATTTTCCTCATTGGGCAATGATGATGCTATGCAAAAAAGAAAAGGTGCAGAGGATTATTTATGCTGTGCAATGATGCATGACTCACGGTGCAAGGCATTAGGACCGATTGAGAGTCATTGATAGTACTTCTTTAAATAGGAGGCATTAACGGGCTCTGATTGCTCCGCATGGTCCATGCCTTCAAGAATGACTGCACCCCCTGACAGGGCCTCCTTTTCAAATGCCGGGTCGGTTATGTCCACTGAGAAGACCTCCTCTAATTCTGCCTCCTTCAAGATTCTTAATGATGGAATCTCGACTTCGAAAGGAAGGACTTCTTCCATGCCATACACCAAAGAGTAAGGTGTTGCTCTTGTGGATGTCCAGACAGATGTTCTATAAGCCCATAATGCATAAGGCAGCTTCTCGTGCCAATCTTTATGAGTCTCAGCCATTTTCTTCAAGATCTTCACCAAATTCTTGTTAGCTGACTTTACTTCCCCATTCATCTGAGGTTGATTGGGGGAGGATCTGTGATGTCTGATTTTGCAACTCTGGAGGAAATCCTCAACTCTCTTTGCTATAAAATTAGTTCCATTGTCTGAAATGATAGCAAATGGAACCCCATATCTGGCGACAATATTGTTCTTGATGAATTTTTCTATAATGGCTGCTGTGACTGTTTTGTAGGATGCCGCCTCGACCCATTTTGTAAAATAATCAATGGCTACCAGAATATAACGGTGCCCATTGGATGCTGCAGGATGAATGACCCCGAAAACATCAATTCCCCAAGTAGAAAATGGCCATGGTGACGACATGCTATGCAATTGCTGTGAGGGAGCATGTATAAAATTGCCATGTATCTGGTAGTTGTGGCATCTTCTGACAAAATGGCAGCAATCTATTTCCATGGTGGACCAGAAATACCCTTGTAGCATGATTTTCTTGGCTAGGAGAACCCCATTCATATGTGGACCGCAGGTGCCTGCATGGACTTTTAATGTTAACTCATCTGCCTCCTTTTTGTCTACACACCTGAGGAGCATCTGGTTATAAGACCTTCTGTATAGCTGCTGGCCCCGAGTACATATTTGGATGCCAACCGTGTCAGGGTCATCTTATCTGACACAGAAATGCTAGGATGGAAACTACCAGACTTCAAAAATGCTTCAATATCACTATACCAAGGCGGTTCAACAGATGACAACGCCTCTTGGATATGCATACAATGTGCTGGCTGTTTAATGCATGTGACTGAAATGTCTATAGCTTGTGCCTCTGGGGGTGATAACCATGATGCCAAGGTTGCCAGGGCATCTACATATGCATTATTGGCTTGCTTCATGAAGGAAAACTTGACATCCTCAAATTCTTCAGTCAATTTCAGCAGGTGCTCATGGTATAAAACAAGCTTCTGGTCTTTTGTCCTCCAGTCACCATTGACTTGTTAAATAACCAGCATAGCATCGCCAAACACGTGGAGCTCTTGGGCGCCTTGATCCCTGGCTATCTGTAAGCCTAAGATACAGGCCTCGTACTCGGCTTCATTATTGGTGCATTCAAATGTCAGCTTTCTTGCAAAGGGAATAAGCTATCCTTGTGGCGTTGCTAAAACTGCACCGATGCCTCTTCCTCGCTTGTTGACTGCACCGTCAAAATACAGGCACCATTGCCGCTCGTTTTGAGGCCCCTCTGGTTCATCGTCACCCATTGCAAACAATATATCCTCATCTAGGAACTGGGTTTGCAAAGGCTGGTACTCCGGCAAAGGTAAGTCGGCCAAGTGATCCGCCATGGCTTGTCCTTTCATGGACTTCTGTGTGACAAAGGTGATATCGTATTGGGATAACATCACCTGCCATTTAACACATCTGCCCACTAGGGCTGGCTTCTGGAACAGGTATTTGATTGGGTCATGCCGACACAACAAAAGAACCGGATATGCCATCATATAATGCCGGAGGCGCTGTGTGGCCCATACTAGGGATAAGCAGACTTTCTCTATCGGGCTGTATTTAACCTCGCAGTCATTGAACTTTTTGCTAAGGTAGTAAATAGCCCTCTCTTTGCGCCCTAATTCATCATGCTGCCCCAGAACTACGCCCATGGAATGCTGTGTTGTGGAGAGATATAATAGCAGAGGGCGTCCTGGCGTGGGAGGCACTAAAACTAGAGGCTTTACCAGTAGTTGTTTTATCATGTCAAAGGCAGCTTGACAATCCTCATTCCAAGAAGTCTGAGCATTTTTCCTTAGTGGCTTGAATATGGGCTCACATATAGGCGTAAGCTGTGCAATAAACCTACTAATATATTGTACCTGCCTAATAAACTGCGAATCTCCTTCTCAGTGGTCAGGGGAGGCATGTCAATGATAGCCCTTGCTTTGTGAGGGTCCACTTCAATTCCTCTCTGACTGATAATATAGCCCAGTAGCTTTCCAAGGGATACCCCAAATACACATTTGTTGGGGTTTAAGCGGAGCTTATACTTCCACAGGCGCTCAAACAGTCTTCTTAGATAGGTAAGATGGTCATCGGGCTCTTTGGATTTGGCAATCATGTCGTCCACATATACTTCAACCTCTTGATGCATAAGATCGTGGAACAAAGCCGTCATAGCCCTTTGGTATGTTGCACCTGCATTCTTTAATCTGAATGGCATCACCCTGTAACAGAAGACTCCCCATGGAGTAATGAAGGATGTCTTCTCCATATCTTCTTCTGC
>JAMKQA010007150.1:0-12890 GCA_024699735.1 Posidonia australis
TACTACTATGTTTCATTGTTGGGTAGATTCTTTGGCTACAGGATTTGAGAAGGCTGAGAATCTGCTGGCTGTGTCTGCTTTTAGACAGAGCAGAGAGGAGGAGCAGGACTTGGCTCTCGACTGTGAGATGGCCCTTGGCACTCCATCTATTCAAGGCCACCTTTAACCATTGGTTAATTTGCTACTGATATCTCACTTGTTATTATTTTTTTGGAGGGCTGGTAGATCCAGTCCTCTGTGTTGATAACCTTACTTCTCATCAACACCAGGACATCTCATTTTTTTGGAGGCAATGTGAGCGTAATTTTTGATAATATTAAAAGAAATACAACTACCGATTACCAAAAAAAAAACGCATATTTTTTTGTTTCACATAAAAAAAGCACAGCGCATAATTTTTTTTCACATAAAAAGAGCATGATGCTATGTACAGAATATATACCCGTAAGGACCAAGTCATACCTAACTACCTGCGTTGCAAAAACTTTGCATCTTTCTTCTAATATTATCCCCTTCTCCTATTTATATGACAGGTGGTTCTATGATCCACACTTAAGGCCGACAATGGATCGAATAAGGTCAAATATGGGGTTAAGTCATTATTCATTCCCAAAATACTTAACCATTATCCTATTCACTATCCTCTTAATTAGCAACTAGCGATGCAAGTTAGTGGATCAAATGAATGATTTTTTTTATTTTTCAAAATATCAATTTATATTATTTCAAGACTTTAATTGAACCCAAAATTAAACCTTGACTACAATAAGACAACTTATAAAAAAATCAAATTGTTTTCATCTAAGATTAATAATAAATTTAACAATATATAAGAAGAATAATTCCAACATTTTCATGTACCACAAATTCACAATATAACATCATCATTAATTCATTGTGCTCATCCAAGAATAATAATAAAATTAACAATAACAAAAATATAATGTCATTTAACCACACAAAGTCTAAAGTTTGATGATGTACACAAAATATATTCTTTCAGTAATTCTTGCATTTCCATTTTCAAATAGAATCCCTTCAAGTCAACCGAATGAGCCTATAAAAGATATAAATTGAAATTAATAATTTTTTTCAAAATAAACCACCAAAATTGCTCAAGTTTAAGATCACTTAAATGCAAGAATCACAACCGGAAACAATATACTTACTTAGAGTATACAATATTTCATTAGAATATCATATAATTATTGGAACTAACTTTATAGTAAATCATAAATACAATAAAATATAAATTCATTAAAAATAACATAAGATTCATTGAACATAAATCAAGCCATTTCCATCAAAAAATTTGCATAATGTTATATATAGTGTATATAGAAAGAATTCTACCTCTAGTACTAACAAAACTAGATACACTTGTTAAGAACAGTAGTTCTCTTCTCACTACACTTTCTACCTTCTTTTCATGTAATGATATTTCATCATAATTGTACCTCAATTTATTCAAGGACAATAACCTCAAATATTGTATACAAGAATAAATATAATGAAGATAAAAAATATTCAATCTACAACAAAGAAGACGACATAATATAATTGTAAGTGACTAAGTGAATAAATAATCATTAATCAATATACTGACCTAGAACATACATTAACATTAGGTGCATAGAACTTGATATCTTCGGAAAGTTCTACTCAACCATTATAGCAATAGTGGTTGAACATACAAAAATTCAATGTGTTTCAACTTTTAAGACTAACATGTTAAATCATCTTCCATACTAGTGATGGTAGTTGTTTCAAGGCTTCTATCATAAAAGATTTCTACTATTATTTCAAGAAACACAACAAGAAGATTTTCTCCTACAAATGCAAAAAAAACACAAATTATAAATCTTATATATAATATTATAAAAATGACATTATAAAAGTAGAAAACAATGTAATTGTAATTTACCACAAAATTCATTTCTTATTCAATCTTGAGTACATATAAAAGCCTCCACTATAATTGGATGCATAGAACATCTGTATTGATCAAGTACTCTACCTCTAGTACTAAAAGCAACCTCTGAAGGAACAGTAGATACAGGAATAACAAAGATATCATGAGCCATACGAGCCATGATACGATACTTAGCTATTTCTACACTCCACCAAGCTAAGATATCAAACTTTTCTTACTTAGAAAATACAAGATCCTCCAACTAACATTCTAAATCATTCTATAAAAGTTGTAAAGCAGACTTGACATCAATGTATTAATTATACTTATCAATTGTTGATGATACACATGGAAAAAAATCTTCCAATATGACACACTACCAATGATTCCTAAAACACTTTCACTTGAAATAAGTGTGTCATCATCCTTTATCATCAAACCATATTCAGTATACATGTCCAACAAACATGACTTTATCTCTAGAATTTTCTGTTCACTATCACAACCATAAATTTTCCTCATATAAAACTCAATTGTATTCAATTTGTGGCTAGGATCCAAGATAGAAGCTACTGAAAAAACCATACTTGCAACAAATCAACTCTAATCAAATTTTATCATCATTCGATTACCCATTAAAGAAATAAAAGGAATAGTACTTTAACAAAATTCCTTCAACATTGCATGTATAGTACATATTTCTTGAAAAAAATAATTTACAGAACGATACAAGGAACTAGCAAACTTTTAAGTTACAATATAAAAGTAACGCAAACAACCACAAATAATGTTAGCATGTTCTCATTTCTCCGCATTAAATGCAAGCTTATAAGAACTATCTATTATTACCAAACAAGAAAATGCTTCCATGAATTCTAAAGAAGTTTGCAACATGAGAAAGATAGAATTCCATCTTGTAGCAACATTTAAAACCAAAGATTTATTTAAAGCCTTTACTTGACTAACTACTTCTTTAAAGGTTTGTAATCTTAATATGGAAAATTTAACATACTTCATACTTTCACGTACTTCTATTGTAACCTCATTTACAATTAAGATTTCTTCTTAGACAATCAAATTTAAAATGTATACAGAACATTTAATATGAAACAATTGACCATATACTACCAAGTTATTTGCAAGAATCTTCTCTAAAAGGTCCCAAACCTGAACACCATTTGTGCAATAATTATCTAAAACAATAGACATTAATTTTCTATCAATGTTCTATTTATACAACCTTTCTAAAATAACCTTTCAAAGTGTAGCTACAATAAAAGGAACATCAATTACTGAAAAAATTAAGATTCTCTTTTACAATTGTCATTCATCATCGATATAATGTGTTGTCAAAGTAAAGTAGTCTTTATTTTGACTTATTGTCCACATGTCACTAGTAAGATTAATATGACAAATAAGTGCGTCTATAAGACTATATAATTTTTCCTTTTCTTCCTCAAATATTTTGGTGTAAACTTTTTTGATGATTGTACATGAAACCAATTTAAAAGGTGATTGAAGGTTTCTAACCAATTCACAAAAGCTTACATGATCCACCAAAGCAAATAGACATTCGTGAAGAATAACCATTCTAGCAAAGTTTCTTCTACTCAACTCTTGATCAAAATTCTAATTTTTTATGTCTATTATGTTGTCATTGGACCTTTTTTTTTCACTTGAACACCAATTAACATTTGATGAACATCTTGCTTCACTTTTAAGGGATGTTTGAGTTTCAAGTGACTACATAAATTTGTCGTTCCATCCTTTAGTCTATTTATATTACAATGATTACATTTTACCTTTAGTATCCCATTAACTACAATTTTAGTAAAATCATTCCATACATCTGACTTTAAATGCTTTGTCTTTCTCTTTTTGTTTGTGGTTGTTGTTGACTTTGGTTGTTCTCACTAGACAATGGGAGAATCAATATTAATTAGTTCTACATCTGACATTGTATCTAGAAATAAAATAAAAGAATTAACAAAAAGGAAATATAACACATAAAATTGCAAGGGATCATAAGAAACAATAAAACCTAGTAACTCAACATTTCAGGATCCAAAATTTGCAGGGGATCTTAAGAAACAATAAAATCTTGTAAGTAGTAACTCTGCATTTCAGGATACAAAAATCGCAAAGGATAATAATAAACAATAAATTTTTGTAACTAAGTAACTCTACAAGGGATCATAAGTTCATAACAAACAACAAAATCCAGTAAACAAACACTCTGACATTCATAACCAAGGGATCATAAATCTAGTAAAATCTAGTAAACAAACATTCACTATGTGTGATAGAGAGTGATAAAGAAAATTGTTGGAGTGAATCTTGTAAACAAACATTCACAAGGGATCAAATCGTTGGGAGTGATTCACTATGTGAGAGTGCTAAAGAGGAGTGTGATTCACCATCCTATATACGGTATGTTGTATGTGAGTGACATGAAAAAAAATTGAACTATGAAGGAGGAAGGAAGATCTGTTAGCCTATTGGAGCCTTGGAGGAAGGAAAGGGGACTAGAGAAGAAAAAGGAAGAAAAAAACTACCTAAAAGAGGAGACTTGCCTGGAGAGGATGATCGATTGTCATTGCCAGAAGGAAGAAGGATCGATTGTCGTTGCCAGATGCTTAATGGAAGAGGAGGCTTGCTGTTGTTGAGTTGCCAGAGGAAGGGGATTGGAGTACCTAGATTGTTGGAGGTGAAGGCTCAAGACAAGACCAGTAAGGGAGGAAAAAAGGAGAACCATCATATCAACTGTTGGGACCAGAGATACACACACACACATTGGGACCGGAGATCCGAAGCATGGAGGCTCGACCACTTGGGATTGGGAGGGAAGAACTGAAGAAGAGGGGTTGAGGGGAGGAAATGACACACACACAGAAGAGGATGATCGATTGTCATTACCAGAAGGAAGAAGGATCAATTGTCGTTGCCAGATGCTTAATGGAAGAGGAGGCTTGTTGTTGTTGAGTTGCTGGAGGAAGGGGATTGGAGTACCTAGATTGTTGGAGGTGGAGGCTCAAGACAAGACCAGTAAGGGAGGAAAGAAGGAGAACCATCATATCAACTGTTAGAACCGGACACACACACACACACTTAAAAGAGGAGACTTGCTAGGAGAGGGTGATCGATTGTCATTGCCAGAAGGAAGAAGGATCGATTGTCGTTGCCAGATGCTTAATGGAAGAGGAGGCTTGTTGCTGTTGAGTTGCTGGAGGAAGGGGATTAGAGTACCTAGATTGTTGGAGGTGGAGGCTCAAGACAAGACCAGTAAGGGAGGAAAGAAGGAGAACCATCATATCAACTGTTGGGACCGAAGATCCGAAGCATGGAGGCTCGGCCACTTGGAAGAACTGAAGTCACACACACACACACACACATAGATTAGTAGACGAGCCGAAGCAATCTATCCTTACGTTTATCCATTAAAAAGATGGTTAAGCAAGTAACAAGTTAGTAACTAAACGAATAGACAAAACCTCTACCCGTATCCATTCTTAGTGGATTGAGTCAGATCTGATTAGTGGGTCAAACCTTATCCAAACTAGATCCTCCTCCTTTGTCTCTAAATATAGTTTGACAATTAACACAAGGATAAAATGGTTCTTGCAACATGGAGTGCTTCGCCAACTCACCGCTGCTCTAGCCTCCTTTTGTGGCACTATGCCACAGCCTATGGTTCGTGGAGACGTGGAGTGTTTAACAACTTCAGTAGTTGAGTGCTACGCCAGCTCATCACTACTCTTCCAAGATTAGGGGATTTAGGATTTGGAAATATGGTTAGGACTTATAGTCACGACTGGCAGCTGGGTGAGGCATCGTTGGGTACTTGGGTTTTAGATTGGATAGATTGTATATTATCCTTTAAGTTTTTCAAAATTAAAATGAGGCCCATGCCTCACCCAACCTCTACGTGCGTCCATCCGCCATTGTTATTTGCTAACAAGGGGGAAGCAATCCAATCAAATGTAGGAAGGAACCTGATATGAAATTATGAAGTGCTACCGGATTTGCTTACCTCAATGGAAAGATTCTGAAGGCTTCTAAAATGTACTTTAAAGAACCAAGAGAAAAGAAGACGCTTTCAGACCTCTAATCAACTATTGATGTACAACTAAAATATTAACAGAAGAATGATGGAATGAGATAGTTCTTATCGAAAATTCAGTTACTCTTCGACTATTTTGTAATAAGGTGTTATCTTATTCCAGTTAAAATCTCTTCTCCTGAACAGCTTGAGATCTCTTTTGAGGAAGAAGAGATTAGATCTAATGTGTTCAAATTATCTGGGGACAAGTCTTCAGGTCCTGATGGCTTCCCTTTGATCTTCTTTCAGCACTACTGGGATTTGCTGAAAACTGAACTAGTTAACATCTTCCAGTCCTTCCATTCTTCCAATGATCCTGAATTTCTTTCTGCAATTAACCAGACTTTCATTGCACTTATTCCTAAGAAACAGTGTGTCATAAGGATTCAAGATTTTAGATCTATTAGTTTAGTTAATAGCCTTTACAAGATTATAACTAAAACTTTGGCTATGTCGCCTGTGCTAAATGCAGCCATTGATACTTCTCAGAGTGCCTTTTTGACTGGGAGATCTATTAGGGATTGTTTCCTAGTGGCGCAAGAAACCCTACACTTTATGAGATCTTCAAATATTAATGACTTCATTCTTAAATTAGACTTTGAAAAGGCTTTTAACAATATTAATTGGAACTTTTTGATAGATGCACTTTCTGGAATGGGTTTTGGGGATAAGTGGATCTCTTGGATCCGAATGTGTATATCTACTGTTAAGTTCTCTGTTTAAATTAATGGCTCTCCTAAAGGTTTCTTTGGGGCATCCAATGGTTTAAGACAGGGTGATCTCTTATCTCCTTTACTATTTATTATAGCTACAAATGTGCTAAACTATATGTTGCAAGCAGCCAAGAGCAGCAATTTAATTTCTGGGATTAAATTCCCACATGAAGGTCCATCTCTGGTCAATCTGCAATATGCAGATGACACCCTTTTATTTTTGCCAAACAGTATTGAGAATATGATTAATATTAAAAGAATTTTATGCTGTTTTCAAACTTGTTCTGGCTTAAAAATCAATTTTCATAAGTCTTCCCTTACTGGTGTGGGAGTTACTCAGGATTCAATAATATCCTCATGTGATATTCTGGGATGTGGTAAGGCTGACCTTCCCCTTATGTATCTAGGACTGCCTCTGCACTATAAAAGAGCCACTGCTAACATGTGGACACCTGTGATAGAAAAAATTTCTAAGAAACTTTCTTCATGGAAGGCCAGGTACTTGTCTTTAGGGGGCAGGTTGGTCTTAGTTAATGCTGTTTTATCAGCCATTCCTACATATTATATGTCGGTCTTACATATGCCTTTAAAGATTGAGAAGGTAATTGATTCCCTAAGAAGCAAATTTTTATAGAATTCTCTATCCCCAAATCAAAAAGGGCTACACTTAATTAAGTGGTCTAATATGTGCAGATCAAAACAGCAAAATAGTTGGGGAATTATTAACTTAAGAAATTTTAGTGCGGCCTTGAAAACTAAGTTGCTATGGCAATTTCTTTCTAGCTATCATAGTCCTGTTTGGAAAATGCTTTTAAGGGCCAGATATCCCGACAGGGGACCTGGTGCGATTCTGAACTCTTCTGTTCTTAACTACTCCCCTCTGTGGAGTAGTATCAAACAATGTTTTAATTTCCTTAATTGTTTTACTACTTCTAATGTCTGTAATAGCATTAACACTATATTCTGGGATCAAAAATGGTGGAGTGATATCCCTTTGAAAACTATCTTACCTGGATTATACAGTTTAGCCAAATTTAAGAAGGTTTCTGTCAGAGTAACTATGGACATGTTTAGATTTGACTTTAATAGACTGTTTGATTTAGCTTACTGCTATTTATGTGACCCTACAATACTTCAATCTCAGTTAGAATACTTTGACAACATTCTGCAATCTCTGATTTTAGGTGCCAGAGAGGATAACTTGAATTGGTTACCTTCCAAGAATAATATATTTTCGGTGAAGGCGGCTTACAGTTTATTAAATGATGGAGGTCTTCGCAATCCCTTTTATACATGTTTGTGGAAAAGCAATACCCCATTGAAAATTAAGCTTTTCTCTTGGTTAGTTATTAAGAATAAAAATTTAACAAAGGAGAATCTGATCAAGAGATGTTGGTTAGGTTCCTCCCTTTGCATCTTTTGCTCTGCTCACATCGAGAGCAATAATCATCTGTTTTTAAACTGCATATTTGTTAGGAGGATCTGGCGATTTTTCCTGGTTTCTGATTTATACCCTGGTTTTTTTCGAGTTGCAGATTTGTTTCAGTCTTCTCCTCACTTAAAATCTGAATTATCATTTCTTAGTTGAATCTTTTTACTTCAAATCATTCTCTGGTTGATTTGGAAAGAAAGGAATAATATGATTTTTCGTAATTCTGTTAGATCATATACTCTTGTCATACATGATATTATTTCACTGATGCATTTTTGGGTAGAAACGCTTGTTTCAGGCTTCGAAAAGGATAAAATGCTACATACACCTCTGATATGGCTTCACAAATGGTGGAACCTTCCATCCCTTCCTCCATCCCTTCATCCTCAAGAAATCTTCCTGAAGAGGATTCTCAATATAATTTGGAGAATCCTGAGGCATGAAGCAGTCATGTATTTTTATGGAACTTTCTCTATTTGTAGCTTTTAATGGTACTTCTTTGTTTGGTTGTTAATTCTGATACATTTTAAGAGGGTTCTAAGGCTCGAGGTACTGTAATATTTTCTCATGACAATATTCTTACTTGGCATCTTTTGCCTTAGAAATAAAAACTCTTAAACCGTTACCAAAAAAAAAAAAAACATATGTTTTTGCAAATATGTACATTTTTTTTAGTGTATGGCTTACTCTTAAAATTTCATAATTTCTAACCATCAAAGTAAAATTCTTTTACACCTACATCTTATTTTCGAATATTTTTTCTTGGCCAGAGTTACTTCTCTTTCTTTTGCTTCTTTTACAAGTCCTTGAATGTAACTAATCCTCCCAACTTATCACAGTCTTAATTGCATTAGCTATATAACTGTACCAACTATTTTATAGCTACTGAGATTCATTACGAGGATCACAAATAGAATTGATTCTGGAACAGGGGCAACTTTAGACATGCTGTTGACACTTGATTCTTCAAAACTTATGTTCTTGTCAAGTAGTCAAACCATAAAGAGGTGAACTTTTTCGGTAACTGGAAATAAAAACTCTAACATAGAACCACCACCAAAATAAAGAGCAATCATCTCATGAAGCTTTGTTTCTTAAACTAAATTTCCAATGTCAGACTATTCTTGACACAGAAATTAGAGATTCATCTTCAAAATGAATGCAGTTAAACTTTAACGCACTGTTACCAAGATAGCTCTGAAATTCCAGGCTTTATATGAAATACCAGATTAACTTTCAAATTCCTCTAGATTAAAATTTTTCTGCCAAAATGGTATGAAAATCAACAATGTTACAGAATGAGATAGTTATCCCTTAATAGAGTTTACAATGTTCTCTGTTACTCAAGCGGCACTAAACTCTAATTTTCTTTGTACAACAAACATATTAGCACATAAATGCAATCCATTTTTACCTGTAGATAACTAAATATCACATTTTGACTGATATAGGAAACGAATTTTAAATTCAAGTGAACGTAAGTGATCTTATTCCTTTTCGTGATATAACACTTGAATGTTTCTCCCCTCCAGCAACTGAGAATGAAGGAAAATTTCAATATGGAGTACTATAAATATATATATATATATAGAGAGAGAGAGAGAGACTAATTTTCTGATAAGATTCGACCTTAAATAGCTTAAGTAGGACCCACAATCTAGGTTGTTTATTTTAAATCTGAAAGTTTTGATTGTTTACAATTTTGTAATTAGTTTATTAATTTTCCACATCCAAAATTTGAATCTAACACATTATTTCAGCAGGAAACGTGGGAAACTCGTGGTAGTTTCTATTTCTGGGAAAAGATCTTCAGTTAATATCCCCAAAATTTCATAATTAGATATGGAAGTTTTGTAACCATCATTAATTGTTGTTTTGGTATTTTGTATTTCCATCAATACCCATCTTGATTTCTGATTTGTATTTTCTAATTACATTGCCTGCAGTAAGGTTCGACGGTAATCAATCGACGACCTCAGCAGCAGTAAGTTAATGGAAATTATTGTCGAATTGTATCTTGAAACGAATTTTCTTTTGAAATATTATGTATTTCAAGGTCGATTTTATGTTGTTATTGCAGTGTAATATGAATTAGCATATTAATTTTTTCAGTGCAGAGTCAGAGTTGGGTTGCATAATCGAATTTGAGTAGCTGAGCCGAATTCGGAAAATTTTTGTAGGTTTTCCTTCCTGAGTTCATATGTTTCGTATGTGTTTCTTATGTTTTTCTTCTTTTTGTGTTGACAAATTAAAGTGTGAGTTGAAACATGATTCATATGTAGATCGTATATTTTTATAAAGTAGTTGGGTATTGGAAGGGATAGTGGTGATCAATTTGTTTATTTAGCTTACAGAATGTGATTCCGTAGTTACTGAATTTTTAGTAATTACTAAATATTGAAATATTAAGTATGTAGTGTCAGTTGAATATTGAAATTTCAGTATATTAAGGAATATTGTAAAATAGGTTAGCAAGTTGGATGGTTATTATAATATCCATATCCATAACTACAGTTTTACTACAATATACTCATTCAAATCAGCAAGTAAAATATGTTATAAAAGTCCTAGACCAAAATTACAATAATCATTGTTTGTAATTACTGATTTTTTAAAGTTTGCATCGTAGCTTAATGTTCAGTAATCATTGTTTATAAAGTGTGCATGATCAATTTGTTCATTTAGCTTACAGAATGTGATTCAATAGTTACTGAATTTTTAGTAATTACTTAATATTCAACTATTAAGTATGTAGTTTTGGTTGAATTTTGAGATTTCAGTATATTAAGGAATAATGTAAAATAGGCTAGCAAGTTGAATGGTTATTGTAATATCTATATCCATAATTACAGTTTTAATACAATATGCTCATTAAAATCAGCAATAAAATATGTTATAAAAGTCCAAGATCAAAATTCAATTTTCATGTGTGCATCTATCGGTAATCATTATTTGTAAATACAGATTTTTTTAAGTTTGCATCGTTCCTTAATTGTCGTGTTATAATTACTATTTTTTATTCTGAATGATGCATTTATTAGTAATCTTTGCTTTTTAATTACAGATTTTTGTAAATTACGGATTTTTAAAATTACATATTTCATAATCAAATTCAATATGGAAATGCTAATATCAAGTATGTAATATATGTAGTTACGAATTTTTTTAATTATGCATTTTACATATCAATCAGTATAATATTGTTTTGTTTCAGTAATTACTGTGTTATATTTTCATAACGTAGTCTCAATTTTCAGTATAACAATATTTTATTAGATGTGTTTCTATTTTTCTTCATCTAAAAAATACATGAACAAGAGAAATTTAATTTGTTGTCGTTTATGTTGTTTATTTCTCAGTATGGAAAATAAAGGAAAAAGTATAGTTGTAGTTGATGAAGGTTTGAGTAGTATTGAAAGTTTAGTAGACAATACCATTGAAACTTATAGAGAGAGAGAGAAAACTTTCGTTGCTCAGACACTTGAGGATTTGGAAGATGTGAGGAAATTTTATCAGTCTTATGGGAAAACCAAGTTGATTTCTCTGTTCATTCTCATACTACTAAATTTTAGTTAAATAGGAATACTAAACAAAAGATTTGTTTGCAAAAGTTACATGTATGTTTTAAGGAGGAATTTTACAAGGATATTGATGAAGGAAATAATGAGAAAAATGTTGTTAAACGTAAGAGAAAAATTAATCTTACAAAAGTTGACTATCAGGCAAACTAAAAGTTTGATTGGATACGAATTATGAAAAATGAGTTGTGGTTAAATTTATTGAAAAACATAATCATTAACTTGTAATCCCATCAAAGTTGCATTATTTACCTATAAATAGATCTATTTCTTTAGTCAAACGATTGGAATTAAAACAATTTCAAACTACTAGCTTTTGAGCATTTCAACAAATAAATGTTTTAAGCCAACAATTTGGTGGATATAATAAGGAAAAGGACATTCATAACTTCCAACGGAATTTTAGAGAAGAAACAAAATATTAAAATGCTTAATTTGAATTAGATCATTTTCAACTACAAAAGAATGTTGATGATAGATTTTTTCTTTTTTAATGTAATATAGAAAGATGATTATGGACGATTGAGTCATTGTTTTTGGTCTAATGCAATATCTAGACAGGATTTTGAGTTATTTAGTGATGGAGTTACGTGTGATATTACGTATTGAACTAATTCTTACTCTTTAGTATTTGCTGTTTTTTGTGGTGTTAATTATCATTGAAAAGTCACAAGTTTTGATTGCACACCTATGTCAAATGAATGTAGGTCATCATTTGAGTGGGTCTTTGGTGAATTTATTGAATATATATAGATCGAACACCTCCAGCAATTATTACAGATCAAGATCTAGCAATTAATGCAACAAATTACTTAAATTTTACTATGTACATGACATATTATGCATAAAATTTCATATAATTTAGTAGAATTCCTATAAGATTTGATGTCATTTCTGAATTTAATTCCATAATATATGATTCAGAATTTTCCAAGGAATTTAAGGAAAGATGGAACATATGAATTAAGAAGAATAATATGACCAAAAATAAATAGTTTGCATCAATTTATACTGTAACCATGCCGGCGAGGAGATTCCGCAAATGAATGCGAAATCGATCGGCAAAATCACGTCGAAAAAGCAAAATAAAACGGAGTCGCCACCTAATCTATTAAGGAAGACAAGGAAAACCATATACATGAAAAATCATGCAAAA
>JAMKQA010007151.1:0-10897 GCA_024699735.1 Posidonia australis
ATGATAAGACACTTATATCTTTTTCAAGTTATAATATTTTATGAAAATATGTACAAGTAAATAATCATCAAAATTAATGTCATATTTCTAACAATCTCAGCTAGAACCTAGCTAAAATTGCAAGCCAAAACCTAGCTCGATTTTAGCTTAAAACCATACATGCAGCTCGAGTCAGAATATCAGTATTGCCACCTTAGCTAGAGGTGATGTAGCCACAAGCAGTTGACAAGGCACTAACCCCATCTTACAGCACTGTCGTGGTGAAAGTCTCCATGTGGGCATACCACCGCCCCGACCAACGGGCCTCACTTTATTTCTTTTTCTCACAAACACGAGGATGCGTTCTTCCAACACCCCATTTGGTGTTTGGACACCCATGTCTTTCATTTCTAGGTCCAGCTAATACCTGTCTCACAAGGTAACCCGGTCTCTTTCACCGCAGCCCCAACCTCGATAACCATGCCTTCAGACTAGTAACCAATCTCATTGACGTCTCGTACCCCTATCGGTCATCACCCTATCACTACGTGGATCCAGAAAAAACCACGGAAATCCTTTTCAAATCATGCAATTTCCTTTTCAAATCATTTTTCAAAATATTTTCATTACAAGAAACATTTTCAGAGATTAAAATCACAATTTTATTTACAATTCAGTGTTCTAAAAATTCTATCCAGGCAAAACGTGCGACTTACCCACACGGCTCACCTACACAACCTATCCACAGGTCTAGTTTTTACAGTAAAACCAAGAACCTAGAAAACACGATGCTAGAATTCACTTGAGGTGGGAGCCTTCAGTGCACCTAATTCTGACCTCCAACATATCCTACAAAAATACTTAAATGTAGGATTCTAAGTCTACTATCTTTTAGGACAAGTTTCAACAAAAACTGATTTGTAAATCTCCTGTTCTGAAAATTTGAAGCTTGAAAATCTCTGGAAGGCATTGTAGCATAATTAGGAAAAATCCTTCGAAAAACTCATTGATAATTCATTAAAATTCATGAAACCACATATTCTGAGTTAACCTATTCCATATTCATGGATTTAAACTAAATTAGCTCATTTAACATGGATTTATTTTAAAAAACATTGTAAATGAAAGTGTGGGACACATACCTAGTCGGTTGGCAACCTTTCTTCTTCTTTTCTGGTGAACTCCTATCCTTTGGTAGCCTTTCCCCCTTACTGTCACTCTCTCTGGCTCACTTCCTCTCTTCTTCTAGCCTTTGGGCTCAATGCCTCCCGTTCACCTCTTCTCCTCCATTTATGATCCTATGATTCCATCATTTACTGCCGATTGCACTGCCGACACTTGCCTGAGTAGGGCATGATGGTGCTGACTACAAGGTAAGGAAGGAGGCATTGCAGGGCATGGGTGTAGTCGGAGGGGCACGACATGGGTGCAGTCGACGAACAAGGTAGGGGAAGCATAGTGAATGGCAGCAATTTACTGTGCATCCACTGTTTTGACATTATTCCCTTTGTATATGGTATAAAATACAAAAATACAATACAATACAAGAAACCAAGGATATGCACCAATATACCAAATAGAAGAGAGCATCATTCAAACACAAAAACCCATTTCCTTAAATCAAATTTATACATCAACATGGGTGTATGATTATATTGCTTTAAATTTCTAGACAGGGCAAACGCACGCCCAATCCGCGTGGCATACCCACGCGACCTACCCGCAGTCTCAATAAGCAGGTGGCCCGTACTAGTGTCCAGATATTACAGATGCACTAGCATGACGAGGTTTAGTGCTAAATCCTATACAAATCTAATGACAACGATAAAATCACATGACTCAAATATGATGTTTATTGACTGACATATGTTGGTATATAAGATCTTCACTAATAAACCAAGTGTGAAATAGAACATGTAATAACAGGGGTGAGGATAGGTTGTATCCCAATTGGAAGATCGTGTTATGCCAATGGTCGGTGGTTCAAGGGATTCACTAAAAGACTGGGAGAAAATGAAAATGAGAACATAGAATTTGTAATTTTGTCTTAAGTCTATTTAGATCAGTGTTAGGCTATGATCCTACATACATACTGGATTTTCTTAAACTCATATCATGTTATTGTTTACTGCAGGTAATTAGGAGTCCTAGAGAAGCATTACTAGGTTTTGCAGGGTACATAGAGTGGCTCAACCAAATACACATGAGACCTAGAAGAATTTAGCTTAGCATTGTTTGTATTTCCAAGTCATGTAATGGCCATGTATAGACAAAGTTAAAAATTGTTATAAATATAATGCTACATTATTATTCTCTTTTATCTGTTTGCAATGTTCACTCATACACAAAGCCTCTGTTATAGCTTCTGTTAGCTCGTGTGTGTGTGGATGTTACAACTTGATATCAGAGCTTGGGATCCCCTTTGTGTATTGAGCCTAGGATAGTAACACCATTAAGAGTTAGTAACACATCAAGTCGGTATAGTCATTGCAGGCTTTATTGTGTTTTCTTTCAAAAAGCATTACGATGGAAAAGACATTCTATAACCCTAACTTTAGGAGGATTGGCAGTGGTACCTTACATATACTGTACAAGGAGTACCAAAGGCTATAAGAGATACGACAGGCTTAAAGAAGAAAGGCTAGCACAACGAACACAACGACACACAAAGAGAGCACAACAACGATTGGCCAGGGAGTGTCGACGTTAAGAGAGGGAAAGGCATCATCAGAAGAAGTGTGAGAAGCACTTGCATGCCTATCTAAGGAAGTAGTTTGTAGACTTCAACTCCACAGGAGAGTGAGATTATTGGTATCTACCAGAAGAACTACTGGATGTGGCAAATCCCGATGATCCCCGCATTTGAAAAGATGAGGAGGAGGAAGGTGTGGGGAATAACTTTCCACTTTACCACCAGTGAAGTCATGGATGGATATCCATATCAGACGATGATTCTGTTAAGATTTGTCGGGGATTCTTAACCACTTGCATGAGTCCCCCTAGAATAACTTCTAATTAGATTCCAAACTGAAAATGTATTCGTGATTGTAGTGCAACTATCTTCTAGTTGAGAATAATCTTGTAACTGTGCATAATAAATAAAGTGATACCTTTGAGTAAATACACTGTTTGGATTTCGTTGCACATGCTGATTTGAGGTAGTATTTTATTTGGATGTTGAAATGATGCGTCTAGGACATGGAAGGCGTTGGAGAGCACGTTCTGATAATGGTACAGAACAAAGTGGTATTTGGGAAGAACAACATCAATTTATGATAGAATCCATTGGACAATTGACTCAGACATTGGCAAGTCAAGCAATCAGAAGGGAGCAAGCTCCAACCATGGATTTGCTAGAAAGATATATGAAGTAGAATCCACCAAGCTTTGCAAGAGAGGTGGATCCATAGAAACTTGAGAGTTGGATCAATGATATGAAAAAGAATTTTAGGGAAATGAGTTGCCTAGTAGAGCGAAGGATAGATCTGGCCACATATCGCTTTGCAAAGGAAGCCGAACACTGATGGAGAACCACTTAGGAAATCAAGTTCAAAGAAAAAGATGTTATTTCATGATAGGAGTTCCTGGAGGTTTTTAATGAAAAATATTTTCCAGAACATGCTCAAGAGAAGAAGCAGTAGGAATTTCTGATGCTGAAATAGATGTTAGAGAAATATTGTCCAAGAGTTTACAGTACACCAAAGGAAAGGGTATATAAATTCACTTTAGGCATAATCCCCGTCCTCCACTCATAACCAAAGTTAGGACAAGTAGACCCCATACATTGGCAGAAGCGATTGAGTGTGTTGTAATCCTCGATGATGACCATCAAGAGTACATGCAAGAGATGGAGAAATATTGAAAAAGGAGTAGCAGTAGCAATCTTGGTAATAAAGCCAAGAGTAAATTATCCAGTAGAGTTGACACCCAAACATTTAAGAAGCACAAAACAGAGCACAACATTGGTAGCAGAGGTGGTCAAGGCGCATGTTCTTATCGCAATAGGTTCCATCCTAGTAAAGAATGTTATCTACGCACTAGTGCATGTCTAGCTTGTGGGTAGAAGGCTTATTTCATCTGAGATTGCCCGAATAGGAGGTTGAGTTATGCTTTAGAAGTGTAACGACCCCCATGTCGCTACCTCTCAACCTAGTTATATATATTTTTTGAATTACAATAAACTCTAAAACTAAATCCAACAATAAATAATAAATAATAAAAGTACTATTAATTGAAATAAACTAAAGTACTCACTTATCCAGAATCCTTGATGTATGGTCAAGTGACTCCATCTTTATGTGCACTAGTAAGCTCCTACTCCTATCCTGTACCTACAAAAAACATCAAAACAAATACACATGAATGACTACTGAAAGGTCACCTAACACACACCTCACCTAAATAGAAAACATACACAACACTGGCATCTCTCCTGGATGCCACAATACCACAACAATGTAATACACTATTACCCAGCAAGCTACAAATCCTTTAAAAACCATCTTTTTTCAAATCCATATGTTTGCCTTTCAAAATCTTTACTCACACTTGAAATGGATACTCTTGCTAAATCAAGTCCAAAACCTCTCACACCCACTAAAGCCATATCAAACACGGAGCCTCTACTCCAAAATCACATAGAAATTACATCTCAAAAATCGACATAAAGCCATATTTAAAAACCACAACGCTACTCATAGGCGTAAACAATGCAAGTCACAAACAAGCACTGGTCACAAGCAGTTGCTAAAGACTCCTACTTCTCTCAACTACATTGCCACGGATAGTCACAATCATCCATCCTAAGTCAAACCTCTCATAAGGACTCTCACAACGTGTTGTGCTGCCCGACACCAAGCAATCAACAACAACCATAAGCAGTCTACCGAAGTGCGACCAATGACGTCTGCATTGTCATAGACAAACCATCCTGTAAGAAGCATGTCCGTCTAGGTATCCCACCTCCCTGCAGGGCCCATACCATACTATCCCTCCTCGGGAAAGCCATCTTCTCTCAAGACCACACTGTAGGATATGCCTCGTCTCGGCATCCTAGTCTCACTTGGCAACCATGCCCTTGGATGCGTCTCCAACCTCTTAGAGGTATCAACATCCCTACTCCGTTGATACAATCTTTCAGCTACATGGTTTCTACTAGTCTTATCCATACATCAAGGGGTATCATCCTCAACTACCCAGAGGTTTCATACCCCCTGAGTCAACTGCCGTGATATAGCCTCATCTAGTCAGCACTTCAACCAACGAGTCTCAGCCTAGTCAATCATGTTCGACTATCTGAAAGTCTCACACGCTCCCTAGTTCCAGCAACACGACCCTCTAGCCTGTTGACTTTGAAACCTCATCCTTGATTGTCACACCCAGCCACACAAAGGTATCATACCCCCTAGGTCCACTACCGTAATTTCCTCAGCCCCTTGGTTTCTAAACTTTAGCCTTGGACTTGGGTTCAACTTCTCTAAAGGTATCATGCCCTCTTGATACGCTAGTCCAATCCTACATGCGCTTGGTCTCCACAACCAAAGAAATCAGCAGAAAATACTTTTCAAAACCTTTCATAAACTAATGCATTTCCTTTTTCCAAAACTCTTTTCAAAAGCATTCTAAAAGCATCATAGAAAACCATGCAAAACACTGCACAGAGAAACCCCACCAAAACTTGTAAAATCCTTTGGAAACCACCTTTCAAAACATTCCTGTCCTTTCAAAATCATTTGAAAACCATTTGAGACTCATAAAAAATCCCCAAAACAACAACAATACCTTCTGGGTATAAAACCCATCTAGAAGAACCTCACAAAAACTAAGCATTAGTCTCAAAGTCCCTTTTGACTTTCAAAACCAAACACCATCACAAAATGCACCTAGAATTCCAAGTTTTGGTGTCAAAGTGTAAGACGCCTACTAGCCTATGTCTTTCATAAGACACAACCAACTCGGTGTCGAACAACCAAATAGTGCCACTGAATACCTAATTCAGTACATCACACCAAACCACACCCAAAACCCCCAATCCTAGGGTTAATTATAAATCCTAATTTCCAAACTAAATCATTAAAGGGGAGAAGTTAGTATTTAAAGTTCTATAGTCTTTTATTCTACCCATAGCCTAAGGCAATCTTGCTAACTCATTTTTAGACAATCCCTACACTTTAATGATTATCCTAATTACTTACATTCCATGATCACCTACAAGGTCCAAGCACTAATTAACAACACCCAAATTACCAAAATCTAGGCCAAAACCCACCATAAATGGGCTTGATTGGGCATACTGCTAGGTTCAACCCATGGTAGTGGCACACAGGACCTACCCACGTGCCCTACACACGACCCTCCCTAAATAGACAGCCTACAGGCACAAGCCAGGGAAACCATTACAGTTGTTGACGTTCAACACCAACCAACACCTACACAAACCACCAAAACACACAAATCAATACACCAAATTGAAGGTCTCAACGAGTCCTTTAATTTGGGACAAGAATCACAAAGATCCACTTGACGGATCACAAGAAAACATCAATGAACCAATTAATTGAATAGTATAAACTAAGATTAAATTTTTGATATTAAAAATCCTACAAGTAACAAAAAATTGCAATCCACATACCAAACTAAAAAACTCGTCGAGCTCTATAGCCTAGAACAAAAATCACAAGAATCCATTACCTATGGCTCAAGAAAACCAAGAATGAAGGTCATAGGCACTGTTCACTAAAATCACAGAGCAGCCATTAAATTCGTCCATAAAAGCTCCATAAATTCATCAAATTCTTCCAAAAATCATCATGGCATCCACACACAACAATTCCACACTAATATGCTTCTTAGGATCAAAATGAGGAAAATCAGAGGATTCGAACGAGGTGTGTACCTATCACCAACATCAACAGGCAACTCCATCCACCAACGACCACCTCCATGAGCTACGACACCTTCCTTTCCATCTTGGCCTACTCTGAATCACTCCAATCACACCTTGCCGCTGGACGTTGACTAGAGCTCACTCCTCCTCGACATAGGAGCACGACCGACAGCTCACCGCCATCTCCGACGCTCTCACGGCCCCTCCTTTCTCACTAAAGAAGAAGAGGAGGAGGAGGAAGAAGAAGGAGACGTAGAGGAAAGAGAAGGAACGAGAGAGGCAATGGAAGAAGGAGAAGGAGAAGAAGAAGAGTTGAGAGTCTCGTCTCTCTCTCCACACACACACACACACAAACATATATATATATATAATATAATATAATAAGTGTGGGGAAAAACCACAGCCAAGGGAGAGAACCCATGCACGTATCAATGGCCCACGAACACTAATGCACGTCCACAGGTCCCACACTTGGCAAACCCACACACCAACTCCGAGACCACATGACAAACACGTCCCAGGCCACTACCACATGCAAGCTGGGTTACATGCACACACCCATGGCCACGCAACCACTTACAACTCAAGTGACTCATGCCAAAGGGAAACAACCACTCGAGTGCGCCAACAAACCTCCACTGCTCCAAATCAATCCCCAAGGCCTCCATGAAGGTCCGCACAGTATCTCGAGCTCAGGGCATTAGGATACGACATCTAAAACTCGATCACGACACCAAATCCACAAAAATTCAATTTAAGTTCTAAGTTCAAAATACTGGAATTTCCACATATCCTATCCACGCTAACAATACGCAGTACCAACCCGCGACACCAATACATGGAAGACCATAAACTGCAAACAGAAAAATTAGCCAAAAATGCCACCTAAGGTCTGGATCATTACAAGAAGTGTCAATACCTTTGGGAAAGGTGGTAATCACAGGACAGTACTTTGGTAATGTTCCCATTAAGATAAATGGACAGCATTTTCCCGCAAACTTGGTATTCCTTCAAATGATAGATTTTGATGTCATTCTAGGGATGGATTAGTTAGCACAATTTTATGCTAATGTCCAGTGTAAAGAGAAGAAGATTATCATTGCAGAACCTAAGAACCAGTGATAGTGAATAGAGGGATCAAGCAGGGGGAAGGTCAAAACATGATTTCTTCAATAAAAGCCCAAAGATTGATGATGAACGGTTGTCAGGCTTACCTAGCTAGTGTAGTTAAGATGGAATTAACTCCAGCAAAACTTGAGGAGATCAAGGTAGTTAGAGAGTTTTCGAAAGTTTTTCTTGAAGATCTTCCTAGACTTTCCCCTAAGCAAGAAATTGGATTTGTCATTGAATTATTGGAGAGAACTACACCACAAACAAAGGCACCATACCGAATGACACGTACAGAGTTGGAGGAATTAAAGAAATAGCTACAGGAGTTGATGGACAAGGGATTTATTAGACCCAGTGTTTCACCAAGGGGGCACCTATGTTATTTTTCAAGAAGAAAGATGGATCACTAAGAATGTGTATTAATTACTAAATATTGAATCGGGTGACTATGAAGAATAAGTACCCATTATTTCAGATTGATAACTTATTTGATCAATTGAAGAGTGCTTCTGTGTTCTCAAATATTGACCTTAGGTCAGGATACCATTAATTGAGAATTAGAGAAGAAGATATACCTAAGATAGCTTTCAGATCACATAACGGGCACTATGAGTTTGTGGTCATGTCTTTTGGACTAACTAATGCCCTAGTAGCATTTATGGATATGATGAATTGAGCATTCAAGGATTACTTAGATAAGTTTGTGATTGTATTTTTGAATAATATTTTGGTTTATTCTCTAGACAGAGAGCAGCATAAGAATCATCTTAAGATTGTGTTAGCAACCTTGAGAAGGAATAAGCTTTATACCAAGTTTTCTAAATGTGACTTCTAGTTGGAACATGTCATGTTTCATGGACATATAGTTTCAAAAATGAAATTTCTGTAGATCAAGCTAAGGTTGAGGTAGTGATAAAGTAGAATCATCCGAAGAATGTTGTAGAGATTCGGAGTTTTCTTAGACTTGCTAGTTATTATAGGAGATTCATTCAAGACTTCTCAAAGTTGGCATTACCTATGATGAAGTTGACTAGAAAAGGCACAAGATTTGAATGGGATGCAAAGCGTGAAGATAACTTTATAGAATCAAAGAGGAGATTAACATTTGCACCAATTCTGACACTTCCTTCAGGCAATGGAGACTTTAGCATCTACAATGATGCCTCAAGATCTGAACTTGGTTGTGTGTTGATACAACATGATAAGGTGATAGCTTATACATCAAGGCAACTCAAACCACAAGAAAGGAATTACCCAACCCATGATTTGGAATTAGCAGCAGTAGTGTTTACTCTAAAGATTTGGTGTCACTATCTATATGGGGAATAATTTGAGGAGTTCATAGAACATCAGAACTTGAAGTACTTATTTTCACAAAAAGAGTTGAATATGAGGCAACGAAGATGGCTGAAACTATTGAAAGATTGTGATTTTAGTATTTCCAACCATCCTAGTAAGGCCAATAAAGTGATAGATGCCTTGAGTAGGATATGGAAAGGTTTAGCTGCTCATATGATGGTTTAGGAATGGAAATTAGTAGAAGAGTTTGCTCAGTAGAAACCTTTTTTAGGAGAAAAGAGAAATGCAATACTTGTTAACCTAAAGATTGGTTCCAATTTAATAGAAAAAGTTCTTTTGGCATAGTCACAAGTACTGGAGTTGCAAAAGATACTCGAAGTTGCTAGTAAAGGAAACTCAGAGCTTAGAGTTGCGTCTGACATAGGACTCCGATTTCAGAACAGGTTATAGGTACCAATTGATTTTGATGTAAAGCGAGAAATCCTAGAAGAAGCCCACAAATCACTATACAACATTCACCCTAGCACCACAAAGATGTTCAAGGATTTGCAAAGGAATTTTTGATAAAAGGGCATGAAGAAAGATATTGTAGAATTTGTATCATGATGTCTTGTCTATTAACGAATTAACATTAAGCATCAAAAACTGACTAGTGTGTTGCAATCTATAGAGATTCTAGAATGGAAAAGGAAGAATGTGACCATGGATTTTGTATGTGGTTTGCCTAATACCAAGAAAAAGCATGATGCGATATGGGTGATTGTGGATTGCTTGACTAAGTCAGCACATTTTCTACAAATTAGGATGGACTAGAAACTAGACACCTTAGCCAGGTTATATATTCAGGAAATTGTGAGATTACACAAAGTGCTAATTTCTATTATATCAAATCGAAATCCTCGCTTTACTTCAAATTTCTAAAAAAGTCTTCAGAATGCTTTGGGAATGAAGTTGAAGTATAGCACAACTTTTCATCCCTAGATAGATGGACAGTCAGAGAGGATGACATAAACCTTAGAATACATGCTTAGAGCTTGTACTTTAAATTTCAGTAGTAGTTGGGATAAGCAATTGCCATTAGAAGAATTTGCTTACAACAATAGTTACCACTCAAACATAGGGATGTAGACCATGTCGATCACCATTATGCTGGAATGATGCAGGAGAGTGGAGACTACTCAGACCTGAGATTGTTCAACAATATGCAAATAAGGTGGGTTTAATCAAGAAGAAATTGGAAGCAATCCAAAGTAAACAAAAGAGTAATGTAGATCATAAATGTTGAAAATTGCATTTTGATGTTGGAAATCATGTGTTCCTAAAGATATCACTAGAAAAAAGTGTGGTGACATTCGAGCGAAAGAGAAAGTTGAGTCCTAGATATGTGGGACCTTTTGATATAGTAGAGCAGGTTAATGAAGTTGCTTACAGATTAGCAATATTACCACAATATGTCAAGTTACATGATGTATTCCATATATCAATGCTAAGGAGATACAAACCAGATGAAGCTCATGTGATTAAGTATGACACTCCAAAGATTCAAGCAGACTTATCTTTCAAGGAGAAGCCTATGCGAATTGTGGATTTCAGATAACATAATCTTCAGAAGAGAATAGTTCT
>JAMKQA010007154.1:0-10357 GCA_024699735.1 Posidonia australis
GCCCAAACCACAAGAAACACGGCCCACATCGGCGAAACCAAATAGGCAAAGGCTCTACTAGCCCAAAATCACAAGCGAGGCCCTCAATGGCCAAAACCATACACAATGAGTCAAGAAACCTAACGTCGGGCAACCAACTCTGGCCACAAGTAGTCCCCAAGCTACACTGCACTACCACATTGTACCACTCTATGTAGGAGCCCTCACTGTCTCGTGATCATTCCAGTTAGTGAACCCTCACAAAGCTAACCCCTCTTGGGAAGGCAATCTTGTCTCTTAAGATGCTACCAACTACGGGGCACGTGTCCCACCCACACTAGCCACCACAGGGTACGCCTTCTTACGACATCTTCCACACGATGCTCAAGAAGGAGTCTCATGCCTCCACACCCGATGCTCAAGAAGGAGTCTCATGCCTCCACACCCGATGTAACCATGCTGAAAATAGCCTCGAGCGTGGCGTGAAAGGCCAAATGTGCATAGGCCAGCGAAATCCCGGCAAAAGCAATAAAATAATAATAATAATAATGCAAGAGTCGCCACCTAGTCTACTTAAAAACGAGAGACGAGGAAAACCATTTTAAAGCACTAAAACTATGCACCAAACCAATGGAAGAGGTCATCATGAACCAGAAATGGGTAAGGAAGGTATTAAGCACCCTCGTGCGCCCGAGAAATCGGTTTTCATAGGTTTCTCGTTTACTTATATGGAAATGTCGACTTTTCAGCCTGTTTCTGTACGCCCAAGGGCGAAATGCAATGCAACTCTATATGCAAGTGGTGCCTTATGCTAAACAGGGGTAGAGGGACTATTGGATGTGTCTTGATGCTTTGAAAGATCACCCAAGTCATAGATCGAATACCGATACAAAGATATTGCCAGGATATAATCATAGATCTAGTAATATCGAGTGACTAACGTCCTCGCTTTGCTACATGCAAAACTTATGCTATCATGCATAAATGAGTATGAAATCAGACTGAAGCCATCTTGATATGTCCAGGAGAACACCCAAAAAAACCAAAAGCAAAGCATGCCAGGAACCATACCAAAATTATGCCAAAAGCCACTGTTGGTGCACTAAAGTAGGTAGGTGCGCCTGTTTGGTGCGCCAGACTAGTGCTCCAGTCTAGTGCGCCACCTATGTGCTCCACTAAGGTGTGCTATCAATGTGTGCCACTGAAGTGAGACCCATAAATCACAGAGCAAACAGTGAACTAGATTGATATACTATGCGATATAAAACCTTGCAAACATGCTTAAGATCATTTGAATATGCACTCTAGATCTCTAGAAAACCTGATTACATATGGATTCATCTCTTTTCCATAAAGCCATAAAAGAAAGAATGAAACCAAGCCACCATGACATGGATCTTGTGCTCAATGGCAATAAGCCTCACACAAGACCACAAAGCTCCTATATTGATAAAAGCCAATGAATCCTAGCTATGCTACTTGGGTTTGGATCATGGACTGGTGCCAAAGAACTCAACACAAAGCGTCCAAGAAAGCAACCAGTTCACTAGACCCTAGTGGCAAGCCAACTTTACTAGATGCAAAACTAATGCAAACAGAGTTATTACATGATGAAACTATGCAAGCATGAACATGATATATCAGAGATCAAACACCAGAAAGATCAGAGTCTAAAACAAACAGAAAAGCATGCAAATCATGATACAAATCTACCGTTTGCATCCTATGACCAGACTGGTGCACCAGCCTGGTGCGCCAGGAATGTGCTCCAGCCTGGTGCACCAGGTTGGTGCACTCAAGATACCCTACTTCAGACTGCAATCTGATTTCAGAGCCTGAGCTAGATGTATGCAACTAATTACACTAATGACTATTCTGATCAGTAACTTAAATGCCAGGGAACATAATCATACTCAATAATCAAGTCCAAAACATTCACATCATTCTCTCCTTATCTATGCATATTCATGGGTTCTCAAGGACTGCAATTACCTATGAAGGATTTTATGATTCTTGCAATGATCTGGCTGACATAGGGAGCATGGGGAAATTATAAAGCATGCAAATGGGGTGCATCACAGCTCATGTTCCATGGCTAGTGGACTTATAGGACTATGATACATTGCTCAAAAAGATCACACAGTGCAAGAAATCATCATGATAAACAAACAATGAACAAATAAAAGAGCATCATAAACACCCTAATTTAAATAAAAAGGTGCAAAGAAACATCAACATACAAACATTATATCAGCCTAGCTGTAGTGTAAGTTTTATTCAGGACATCATGTAAAGCCCATGTGGAGGTGAATAAAGGAACTTACCTATGGTGTCTCTTCCTTGGGTGGCTAAAGGTGTCTTCTCCTTGTTGCTTTGGACACAGCCAGGGGTGCTCAGGGATGCAAAAGGGATGCTCAGGAAGTAGATGTGTTGGTTGCTAGGAGATGGTGAATTGCTAAGAGAGCCTAAAGTGTTGCTCATGGGTGGCTTTTAAAGAAGATGAAGTTGTAAAGTCTTGGGATGCCAAAAGCCTTGGAAACCAATAGACTTGCGTAGATTCGTAGAAGAATATTCACAAGGGAAAGTTACAATCATAGAAGATGGACAGCCAACAGCCAGCACCCTGAATAGTGGTTGTGCACTAGCTTGGTGCTCTGCATTGGTGCTCTGCATTGGTGCTCCACATTGGTACGCCATGACGGTGCTCCACATTGGTGCTCCATGATAGTGCTCTCCACCTAGCTGTCTGGATTATTAATTGGACCAGAGATTTGTTATAGGCTTAGGGTAACCAAGATGCCAGATAAAGTTCAAACGAGGTTAGGCTTGCCGTATCCAAAGCAACACTCTCTTGGAGAGTTCGCCTACAAGCTGCCTCAAAATCAGGGTGTCTACACCTAACGACACTTGAGCCTCAGTACTCACGACGACAGTAGGAGTATCATACCTCCCCGTCATGCCACAAAACACTTTAACCGGTAGACCACAACGCTAGCCTCAAAATGATTGTCAAGATGTTTCATACCTTCAAGACCCATCGAATCTTTGCCTCAAGTATCTCGGCCTCCAACCTCAACCTGGGTAACATGCCTGACCATCTAGCAAGTGTCGTCACACCCATTGGTCCAAGAAACATGGGCCACGGTCTCTTGGTCCACAAAGAAAAATAGGAAAATCATTTCCAAAACGAGCCATCTCATTCCTTTGAAATCTATTTTCAAAACTATTTTACATCTTTAGAAAACACTTCCAAAATCTCTTCAGAACTGACACATCAAGTGTCCCACAAGACCACCACAAATGGCCTACAAAGCCAACAAAAATGGGTCCAAGAAACACCTCGAAAAAGCCACTGCAAATCATCTAAAACACAAGAACTACGACCTAATTTGACATGACGAATTTGGCTGGTCGATTGAATTAGGCTTAGGGCAAAAAAAAGGTAGAACAAAATCCAAATCGGTCGTCCGAAAATCCTTGATTTGATAGACTGAAAAGGATCGATCAACCGAACTAGGTCGAACGGTCAACACTTAAGCATGAAACGATAGATTGGAGAAGTTCGACCGAGCAAACAAGTGCCAGGAGGACCATAATTGACAGAAAAATGACAAACTAAAATGGTTTGGTATGCCATTTTCTGCGAAACCAAAAAGCAGCCCTAAACCTTTGTCCAGCCCTTCTCCCAAATGGGAGTGAGGGACAGACCTGCCAAACATCTACAATAAAATCCACATAAAACATATGTTGTAGACCCTTGAGTCTACTTTAAAACCACACAAACAAAACTACAATCTATCAAGCATAGCTCTTGGAATAAAATCACAATGTTGGAGAGAGTAGAAAAACTCAAAACCAAACCAACCACATTTAATGTCATAAATGCTACCATAAATTACCATAAATTCACAATAACTTCTAGGAATGTAAATTTGCCTAGATTTCATGCATTCCTAGCATTTCTATCATTTTTCATGCTTTCTATTACAAGAGGTGAGATTTGTACCTTAATACGCCCCTCGACGAACCTTAATATGCCCTTCGACCATCTGACACTAACTTCAGTTGACTTCTGCAACCACTAGCGACCCACGACCACGTTGGAGCTCATTGCACGCCACATGGCATCGCTTGCTCTCAGGCACACCAAGTAGGGGTGGAAATAGGGGAGTAGAGAGAGACGGAGAGATGGAGAGAGAGAGAGGGGGATGAGTGGGTGGGAGGGGAGAGGTAACGGGTGGGAGAGTGAGGGTGAGTGAGAGACAGGAGAGGGAGAGGATGAGGATGATTGGGAGGGGGAGAACGAGTGGGAGGGAGTGGTGGTGGAGTGAAGGAGGAAGGGGTGGTGTGCTTGAGAAGGAAGGGGAGATGCAGGAAAGGAGGGAGGAGTGCATGGAGGCATCTCAGCTTAAATAGCTATGCAAGGAGGAAGCTATGCACGCGCACATCCTAGAGGTCCACTATGCATGTGTACCAACTTGCCTCCATCTGCTAGCCACACCCTCACACATGCACAACCGCTTGTCCCCAACAACAGACCCACACACACGGGCCCACACACAGACCCACATACTGACCCACAAGCACAATGTCACATGCATAGTGTCAATTACGTTGAGACAAGCACAAGAAAACACACAAACGATAGCCAGCCTGCGATGCCCAAGTCCAAAAGCCACAAAATCACACAAATGGGCTTCGAGACAGTAACACTTGTCCAGAATAAATTCATTAAATTGTAAATAATTACAAAATTAATTTACAGGTGTTACATCCTAAGCACACTAAAAGAAGATTTCACACTTGAAATCACTGGTAAGTGAAAAGATATGGATATTGGGCTAGGATGGATTTCTCGTGCTCTCACATGTCCTCCTTGGCTTCATGATGCCGCCATCGCACCAAAACCAGCAAAATCACCTTATTTTGCAGCACTTGCTCCTTGCGATCAACTATCTGGATGGCATCCTCCACAAAGGGCAAATCTTCCTAGATCCCCTCTAGCTGAACTGGAATTACATGAGATGCGTTAGCTAGACACTTCCTTAGTATGAAGACATAGAACACATCGTGCATGGACGACAGCTCTAGTGTTAGATCTAGCCAATAAGCAGTCTCACTGATCCTTTGGATAATCAGATATGAGCCAATAAAGCAAGGACTCAGCTTTCCATGCTTCCCAAACCTTATGACACCCTTGGTCGGTAGCACCTTCATGAACACATAGTCTCCCACCAGAAACTCTAGCAATTTCTGCCTCCTGTCGACATAACTCTTCTACTGACTCTATGCAACTAACAACCTGCTATGAATCAGATCAACCTTGTCTATGTATAGCTGCACAAACTCAAGACCAATCAACTGATGCTCATCCACCTCACTCCAGCAAACCGATAATCTACATGGCCTACCATACAAAGCTTTGTACGGCGCCATCCTAATGCTCGAGTGATAACTATTGCTGTAGGCAAATTCAATCAACGGTAGATGGTCCTTCTAACTCCCTTACACATTTGAAAGTCCCTACTCTGTAGACTGAAAAGGATCGGTTGACAGAACTGGGTCCAACGGTCAACACTCAAGGCATGGAATGATAGATCAGAGAAATTTAGTCAACTGAACCAGTGCTAGGAGGACCAAAACTGACAGAAAAGCGGCATATCGAAATGGTTCGGTATGCCATTTTCTGCAAAACTAGAAAACAACCCCAAACCTCTGTATGGCTTTTCTGCGAAATGGGACTGAGGAACGGACTTGCCAAACATCTACAATAAAATCCACATAAAACATATGTTGTAGATCGTTGAGTCTACTCCAAAACCACACAAACAAAACCACGATCCGTCAAGCATAGCACCCGAAATAAAATCAAAAAGTCGGAGAGTGTAGAAAAACTCAAAACCAAACCAACCACATTTAATGCCATAATTGCTACCATAAATTACCAAAAATTCACAATAAATTCTAGAAATGTAAATGTACCTAGATTTCATGCATTGCTAACATTTCTATCATTTTTCATGCTTTTTATTACAAGAGGTGAGGTGTTTATCGTAATACACCCTCCAACGATCCGACGCCAACTCCGATCGATTGCTGCAACAACCACTGGCGACCTGTGACCACTCCGAAGCTTGCTGCATGCTGTTGCTTGCTCTCAGGCACACCAAACAAGGGAGGAAATAGGGGAGTAAAGGGAGAGGGAGAGATGGCAAGAGAGCTAGGGGATGAGTGGGTGGAGGGGGAGAGGTGACGGGAGGGATAGTGAGGGTGAGTGAGAGATGGGAGAGGGAGAGGATGAGTGGGAGGGGGAAAACAAGTGGGAGGGTGTGACAGTGGAGTGAAAGAGGAAGGGGTGGTGTGCTCGAGAAGGAAGAGGAGATGCAGGAATGGAGGGAGGAGTGGAGGAGTGCATGGAGGCATCTCAGTAATGCAAGGAGGAAGGTATGCATGTTCACGTCCTACAAGTCCACCATGCATGCACACCAACTCGCCTCCATCTGCCAGCCACACCCTTGCACATGCACTACCACCTGCCCCCAACAATTGGCCAACACACACGGTCCCACACATGGACCCACACATGGACCCACACATGGGCCCACAAGCACAATACCACACGCATAGTGCCAACCACGCATAATACCAACCAAGTGGAGACAAGCATAGGAAACACACAAATAGTAGCCTACTCGCAAGGCCTTAGCCCAAAAGCCACAAAATCACACTAATGGGCCTCAAGACTATAACACCTGCTCAGAATAAATTCATTAAAATGTAAATAATTACAAAATAAATTTACAGGTGTTACACCAAATGACCCCTCTTCCTACACATATTACAGAATAGCAGTCAGTTGTCAAACATCACCAACTGGAATTTTCTGGTCGACTGCATTCCCACATAGGCCGTTGTAGGATATTCTTTTGCCAAATCCATTTCCCCATAGAACCGAGCACAAATTGCCATCGACTTGGATGAGGTAGCTGATGTAGTGCATAACAACTGACCATAGATCTTTGAAATAGATTTAATGAAACCTGGTTTATAATAACATTGAAGAAGTGCTGGCAATGACATCCACACAAGAGCTAAATTATTCCCAATACCTAGACGAAACCACGGAGTCCATCAGAAAACCTTTATCATCTAGCCCATCATGATCCATTTATCCCTCGTGTAAGTCTTGAGGAAATCAGCCTTGGAAGAAAACCTCACCAACACATGCCAGTGATCAATAACGATGACATCGAGTGCCCCCTGCACTCCCCAACTAGAGAAAGCATGTTGCACCTCCATCGTGGGAAGATGAAAAGAGAAGAACTTGAAGATTAAGGCCGTCTTGTAAGGAATGGAAAGCTTCGCAACCTCCACATTAGATTGGACTATCGTCTGCCTACCAAACTTACTTGTAGGCTCACACACCAGAATATCATCTTCAATAGGAAAACATCAAAGAATGTCTGCAAAGCTACGACCCTCCATTCTTAACGAAGCACCCGCTGGATCCCCCATCAACATGAAGAGACCCACATACAAAACCAAAACGAACTAATCTCCACCCAAGAACACGTCAAGAAACCTTACCAGAAATCCCAAGGGCCACCGAAACCACAGAGAAGATACTGGAACCTCCAAAAAACGACGAAGATCAGAAGAAGAGCAACAATCAACCTTAGAACTCCACCTAACGGAATCCACTGCCTGAACCCTATCGCTGTTGAAAATGCCTAAGCCTACAGACAACCAGAACCCTAGCGAGTCGAAACCTGTAGACAACCAGAACCCTAGCACACCATGAACCAGCACGATGAAGAGACCAAGAGAAGACCAGAGACAACCCCCTCAGGATCGACACCATCTAGAAAAACCATCGGAGAGAAAACTCACCATGGGAACCTTAGCACCTTTTCCAAAGTTACCTTGCTATTGTGGAAAATGGGTCAAAGTCCATACTTGATTGTATCTTTCATTATGTTAATTTTCTACTACTAGAGGGAGAGAAAATAACTCACAGAAGGGGAGATGAGAACCTGAATCGGTCGGAGGTGTTCACCTTGCTCTAGGTAGTAGTAGACCATGTGAATGCAAGTACTCAATCAATTGAGCACTCATGAAAGTACTAGGATTGATCTCTCAATATTTTGATAAATGATGTCCACTGGATCTCTTAGAGTGTTGACCATCTCTACTATATCTAGCCATTTAATACCATAAATAATACATCAAAATATTTATGTAAGATTCATCTAATTTGCTAAATAAACAAGGAGCCAATTTGAAAACCATAAGTGAATTTAAACAAGGAACTTGATGGTACTTACAAGCACAAGAATGGTGTTGATGCTTGTAGATATCCCATTTTTGCATTTCCCACAGTTAGTGAGGATAGGAACCCTTTGAGGCATCCCATATCACATGGCTTAGGATCTATAGCCTATTTTCTAGATTTTTCGTGATTTCTTTAAAAACATTTACGATATGACTTGATTCAAGGTCGTTAGCTGTGGTAGAGCTAACTCACTCAAACTAGTGGCAAGCTTGAGCCCCTTGAACATTTTCGGTGTGAGTTATTAGCTATGACAGAGCTAACACTCCCACTTTACTCAAATTAGTGGCAGATTTAAGTATTTTGATCTTAAAGATGATGTTTTTATGATTTCGTGGCATTTCTAAAGTATTTCTGGGTTTCTAATGTATCTCTGAGGATAAGATAAAAGATAGGGGGTAACTATAAAAAACTAGGATGTTGCTACTACGACAGGCAATGGTTTTCATTGCCTCTTTAGGCAGTAATGCTTTTTGTCGTCGCTGAGACTAGCAACTAGATAAGACTTGGCACCATGACATAAGGCAATGAGCATCCTGGATGTCTTTCTCCACATAATTTGTTATCTTAGGCTTTAATATGATATATGGGACACTTATAAATATTATTATGATTCTTTCCATAATTATTATAATTAAAATATTTTCTAACACTTGAATATGTATGCATATTATATAAATCATTATAAATGCCAATTAATTCAAAAAATTCTAGAAATTTGGATGACATGATAATTAAGATTACTTATTTTATTTTTAGCAAAACCAAGATTTTTATGATAAATTATCACATTTTTAATGTTATAACTATATTTAAATCAAGATAACGTCTAAAAATAAAGATAAAATCTAAAATATCTAGATGATTGCCAATCTATTTTAAATTTGATATATACTTGATTTTAACTGATATTTTCGTAATTGTGGGAGATTTAAAATTGTCAAATTTGATAATACTTTAAAATTAAATTGAATTTGAAATTTATTTAAAATCTTTCTATTACAAAGATGATTTTAAATCATGGATTTGGTTGTTATTTGTTAATAGATTTGTATGAGGATATTTTGGAATCTTAATTTTCAAAATTTTTCCTTTTTAGTTACTCAGCGCCTATGCAAGCGGTGACTAGCTGATGTAGAAAATATCAATGCCTTTTAGGCGTTGATTCACCATGTCGAGAAAAATCAGAATCTACAGCTTCGTCGCTTGTATGGGTAGCGATGTAATGATTCTGTCATCAATCATATCGGCAACTACAACTAAAAGATATATTTTCCATTTTAATTGAGTTTAATCCTGGTTCTTGATCTACCACTCGTCTTTGACGAGATTTGGTGCCTTTAAACTCTATAAAAGGATCCTTAGGTTAAAAGTTTGAGGAGGAGGCACATTCAAAACCCTAAGGAGCCACCTAGAAACCATAGAGAGAGGTCCTCAGAGAGAGATACCCTTTAAGAGAGAGAGAGCCATAGTCCCTCCTCCATGTCCAATTCCTTGTGAAAACCTAGATCTCTACAGATCCAATCCTCTTCAAGAGCCAAAAGCACACCTCTGGAGCTTCGTCTGTTGGCCTCCACTTCCTCCACTCTACGCCAAAGCGCTCGTGGGTGAAAAGGAGTATTGTTCCAATATTCATTTTTTTATATAAATCACTGCATTTGTAAAATTGCCCATGACATATGCATATGGGGACAAACCCCTAGTTAGTATTAGTTGCAACTGTTTATGTTATTTGTTACTTTTCTAATTTCGCTTACTGCACCTAGAACTAAACTAGATTTCTTTTTTGTTGTTTATTTTGAAGGGAAGAAGATTATATAGCACGAGGATGCCACTAGGCAGCATCCTATCGTCGAGAACCCATATCACAACCATACTCCCACGAGGTGCCTTGTCAACCAACAAAGATAAATTGACAAGTGGCAATCATAAGAGCTGTCAATATGAGTGGACACATCGATGACTCTCCATCAAACGGGGGGGGGGGGGGGGGGGGGGGGGGGGGGGGGGGGGGGGGGGGGGGGGGGGGGGGGGGGGGGGGGGGGGGGG
>JAMKQA010007155.1:0-11995 GCA_024699735.1 Posidonia australis
GCTATACTATATTTGCAATGTGTGCTCTATGTAAAGTATCATGCAGAGATTACATGGAAGTGCCAAGAGACATACCTTTGATGTACTCCTTGGTGAATCGAGGTGGCTTCTCCTAGGTGCTTTGGACAAAGCTAGGGATGCACGGGAGTGCTCAGGGATGCAAGGGAACTGGTTGCTAAGAGTGGGTGGACAGCCAAGAGAGAAACAATGTTGCTAATGGATGGCCTTTTAAAGAGGATCAAGAGGTAACTCCTTGGGATGCAAAAGGCCTCGAAACTCAACAACCTTGCATAGATTCGTGAGGAATATTCGCAAGAGAAGGTTACAAGCACAGAAGATGGAAAGTCAACAGCCAGCACCCTGAAAAGTGGTTGTGCGCCAACTAGATGCGCCAGCTTGGTGCTCTAATTTGGTGCTCCACATTGGTGCTTTCCACCTAGCTGCCTGATTAGTTAATCGGACCATGAGTTTACTATAGGCTTAGGGTAACCAAGATGAGGTTAACACTTGCCATATCAAAAGCAACACTTTTGGAGAATTCACCTATGAGCCGCCTCAAAATCGGGGTGTCTACAAATGCCCCTCCCTGAGCGAGGTCGAAGGACAGAGGAAACCGAGACCGACACTCAGGGGTAACAGGATACCCCCATTTTGAGGCTGCGGATAAGTAATGTCTGTTGTAGGCACTAGGTCACTTATCCGATGGATGCACCGAAAGTCATGACTTGCTTCCAAATGCAAATGTAAAGTGTAAACATGCATGCGAATGCCGAGCCAAATGCGGAAAATGCGATGCAATGCAATGATGAGCTTAAATACAAATGCAAGAGCTGATGTTGAATGCGAAGCTGATGCTAATGATGAAGTGACAAAAACTAAAGAAACCCTGTGCGCAAAGTGGACCACTGGCAGGGACATGACAAGTTGTCGGACTCATCAACCGAATTATTAAGGTTATCAACCTGAAGAGGCGAGATATGACAAGTCAACCAAGTCTCGTCAACCTGGTCGCTAGACAGAGTGACGGTTGTCAACCGAGTAGTTGGAGATACCAGCCCAAAGAAAAGGGGCATGACAAACATACTATTTGTCAAACAAGAAAGAGGGCCCTGTCCGCACGGACCGAGGGCAAGCAAAGGGATTTTGCACCCGCGAAGACCTAGAAGAGAAAAGGATAGAATAGGACTTTGACCGCCTGGTCAAAAGTCAAACAGTTGGATTTCACGCCTGCGAACATCCAAGGAAAAGGATAAGGACCTTGACCGCCTAGTCAAAGGTCAAGCAAAAGGATTTTGCGCTCGTAAAATCCAAGAAAAAGGATAAGGACCTTAACCGCCCGGTCAAAGATCGAGCAAAAGGATTTCGTGCTTGCGAAAATCCAAGGAAAAGGATAAGGACCTTGACTGCCCGATCAAAGCTCAAGCAAAAGGATTTCGCGCCTGCAAAAATCCAAGGAAAAGGATAAGTACCTTGACCGCCCGGTCAAAGGTCGAGCAAAAGAATTTCGCGCCAGCGAAAATCCAAGGAAAAGGAAAAGAAATGATCTTGACCGCCTGGTCAAAGGTCGACTTTGATTACCCGGTCAAAAGTCAAGGAAGAGGGTCTCGCGCCCACGAGAATCCAGAAAAAGAAAGGAAATGACCACAACTGCCCGGTCGAAGATCGACTCTGACTACCCGGTCAAAAGTCAAGCAAATGGATCTCGCACCCGCAAGAATCCGAAAAAAGAAAGGAAATGGCCTTGACCGCCCAGTCGAAGGTCGAACAACAGGATTTCGCGCCCACGAAAATCCACGGAAAAGGAAAAGAAATGACCTTGACCACTCGATCAAAGGTCAACTTCGACTGCCCAATCAAAAGTCAAGCAAAAGGATTTTGCGCCCACGAGAATCCGAGAATGGAAAGGAAATGACCTTGACCGCTTGGTCAAAAGTCAAGCAAAAGGATTACGCGCCCGCGAGAATCTAAAAAAGGAAAGGAAATGACCTCGACCGCCCGATCGAAGGTCGACTTTGACCGCCCGGTAAAAAGTCAAGCAAGTGGATCTCGCACCCGCGAGAATCCGAAACAGGAAAGGAAATGACCTTGACCACCCGATCGAAGGTCGACCAAAAGGATTTCACGCCCGCGAGAATCCAAAAAAGGAAAGGAAATGACCTCGACCGCCTGGTCGAAGGTCGACTTTGACCGTCGGGTCAAAGTTAAGCAAATGGATCTCTCGCCCGCGAGAATCTGAAAAAGGAAAGGAAATGACCTTGACCGTCCGATCGAAGGTCGACTCTGACCACCCAGTCAAAAGTCAAGGAAAAGGATCTCGCGCCCGCATGAATCCATGGGAAAAAGGAAAAGAAATGCCTCGACCGCCCGGTCAAAGGTCGACTCTAACCGCCCAATCAAAAGTCAAGCAAATGGATCTCGCGTCCGTGAGAATCCGAAAAAAGGAAAACTGAGCATGACTGCCTGGTCAAAGGTCAACATTGATCGCCTGGTCAAAAGCCAAGGAAAAGGAACTCGCGCCCGCGAGAATCCAAGGGAAAAAGGAAAAGAAATGACCTTGACCGCCCGGTCAAAGGTCAACTTTGACCGCCTTGTCAAAAGCCAAGGAAAGGATTTCACGCTCGTGAGAATCCAAGGAAAAAGAAAAAAAAAAAGACCTTGACCGCCCGATCAAAGGTCGACTTTGACCGCCCGGTCAGAAGCCAAGGAAAAGGATCTCGCGCTCGTGAGAAACCAAGGAAAACGGAAAAGAAATGACCTTGATCTCCCGGTGAAAGGTCGACTTTGACCGCCTGATCAAAGTCAAGCAAAAGGATTTCGCGCCCGCGAAAATCCAAGGAAAACAGAAGAATGGACCATGACCACCCGATCAAAGGTCAAATAAAAGGATTTCGCGCCTGCAAAAAACTAAGGAAAACAGATGAAAGGACCTTGATCGCTAGATCCAAGGTCAAACAAAAGGATTTCGCGCCCGCGAAAATCCAAGGAAAAAGAATGGATAGACGGATCTCATCCACCCGGAACGAGAATCCGAAAAAAGAAAGCGATGAACCCTGGATTACCCCCCAATAAGGAAGCTAGCTTCAGTTACGCTCTAGAGGGCATAATTGTAATCGTACTTGTTGCTGGCTTTGTGGCATAGAAACTTGTATTCCCTACTGAGATGTACGTGAAACATCCTCTGAAAGGACTTCGCTGGAGTTTCAATCTCAATCGGCTTTGTTTGTGAGTTTCGCAAAAAGTTAGGGTATATCCGTAATTTTCCAAAACTAGAGGGCATTATTGCAAATTTCCTGATATGACAAATTTATGATTGTTGTACTGCTGCCATGCTATGATATTTGATGTTCTGCTGAGTGCTTGTAAGTTTCTACTCAAATATGATTCGTCGCACCCTGTGTGGGCTATTCTGCAAATTTCACAATGTCAGAGGGTTTTCTGCAAATTACCCATCTAGTGAATGTTTGAAGACTTGTGCACTCATTCTCTTGACACTTTGCACTTTGTCGTTCATATGCAAGCTGCAGAGTACCAGGGGCCAAAACGCAATTTTCGAGGCCATTTTGCATTTTGAACCTCAAAAATTAAATTAGTTGCATTACTGGTATGCGATGGGGCCCACTACCATAACTGCCAACTCATATGCCATGCAGGGATATCTAGCCATGGTGACACCCAAGCACTGTTCTGATGTTCTGCAAACATGGTTTGGTGCATTAACTACCGAGGATCGTGAGCAACTGCGGGTTTGAAGCATATCATCCTCGTTGTTGAATATTGCGAAGGTTGAAGTGAAATGGCACTTGTTATGTGTTGCGGCTAGATTCTGGAAGCCCACTTTTCATGTATTTCGCTTTAGACAGAAAGAGCTTACTCTCACCTTGGAAAAAGTCCGACGAATCCACAGGCTATTGCCGTACATGTCACCAGCCAGTTTCATGTGCTGTGATAGCAATGCTTCTGTGTTGCGTCAACTGATAGGCTTATCCTGAAGTGCTTGCGAGAAGCCCCATTTTCATGCTCCTAAAAGTAGTACTATCCTAGTGATCTCCTTGACTTAGAAAGGCAGTTGGCATGCCCCTAGTCAAAGACTTATTTCCAACCAGAGAGTAGTTAACATGCCCCTGGTTGAAGATCCCTTTTTTGCCAATATTCCGACTAAAAAGGCAGCTAGCATGCCCCTGGTTGGAACAATGGCAAATGCTTTGCAAAGCAATGCAAAATGCAAAAGTGGTGCGATCAAAATTGTTGAATGCCAAGTGATTTATGCAAGACTCATACGATGGAAGTAAGATTTATGCATGGTGTATAGAAGATATGCCCTCAGCACCGAGGAAGCCTTCATTGCCTGCTACAAGGAACTAGAATGTCCTCAACTCACTTGGTGCTACCTAGATCCCTGGGTTAAGATTTTATCAAGTAGGGATTGGATGAGAATTTGGATTAGTTAAAGGGGCTTGATGGTCCAAGACAATTGTGGAGCACACCTAGATTCATGCCATCCAATGAGAGGAGGTGGTTTGGTGGTCCACTAAATGAAAAGACCAATCGAGCCCTCAGTAGTTAATTATTGACCTAGGTCAACCGCACCCTCAACCCACACGACTCACCCGCGCTATCAGCACACAGTAGTCAGATGACTGGGCCAGATTAAGACCTTTGGGCTAGATTCTAGGCTAACTCTTTGACTGCTAGGCCATCAAATGGGCTTGGGCTTGGTATTTTGTGATTGGTTAATGGTGTTGGGTTGGTTTTGGGTGTAACTTGGGTTTTGGTGTGGGAAAGTGCCTCGTTGTTGCCAATGCACTCTTCTAGAGAAATCTGCCTGCAAGTAGCTGCCAAAGTGGGATGTCTACAGATGCCCCTCCTTAAGCAAGGTTGAGGGACGGAGGGAACCGAGACTAATGCTCAAGGTTGACAAAAAATACCCCGCTTGGTAGCCTACGAGAGGGTGGTGTTTGCTATTGACATTGAGTCATTCATTCAGCAAATGCACCGAATGTCATGACTTGCAGCTGGAATGCAAATGCAGATACTAAAATGATGCGAAAACAATGGTGGAAACGTTGATGCAGAGATGCAAACACAAATGGAACACGATGATGAAGACACGTGTGCTAATGCTAATGATGCATGTTGATATAGAAACACTATAGGAATGCAAATGCATGTGCTAAGCTCCATTGGGGATATGCACAACCCTGCACGATGCTAATGTGAATGTAATGATGCAATGCTAGTATAATGATGCTAGTGTAATGCGGGTGATGATCACAATGTTGGGAGTGCAATTCCAAGGATACTGCGTCAAGCAAGAGTGCTGTAGAGGATACACTAACACTCTGTGCTACAGGAGGCATGCCAAGCATGTGATGCAAACAAAGCGATGGTGCAAGTGGAATGGTATGGAGGATGATGCAAGCAACGTTGGGCACGTAATTCGGAATACCAACATCGAGCAAGTAGTGTTGTAGAGGATACACTGGCACTCTATGCAGTGGAAGGTATGCCAAACACGCGATGCTGATGTTGTGATGATGTTGATGAAGTGTATGAAGGAATGCATGGGGTATTGGGTACGCAATGCGGAATACCAATGTCGAGCAAGTAGAGCAACAGAGGATACACTAGCACTCAATGCTGCAGGAGGTATTCCAAGCATGCAATACCAATGAGAAGATGACGCAAGATGAGGTGATGATGATGAGGGTGTTGGGTACGTAATGTGGAATACCAACGCCGAGCAAGTAGTGCGGTAGAGGATATACTAGTACTCAATGCTGCAGGAGGCATACCATGCATGTGTTGCTAATGAGATGATGATGCATGGTATGCATGAGGTGTTGGATACGCAATGTAGAATACCAATGTCAAGCAAGTAGTGCTATAGAGGATACACTAGCACTTTACTGCAGGAGGTATGCCATGCATGCGGTACCGATGAGACGATGATGTATGTAAGTTAGATGTAGATGTGATGATAGTCTTAGGCATCTGCCCAACTGTGCAAAGTTGATATTGGCAATGTTGGGCATGTAGTGCGGAATACCGATGCCGAACGAGTAGTGCCGCAAAGGATACACTGGCACTCAAGGCTACAGGAGGCATATTGAGCACATGGTGTGATAGTGTGATGTTGGGGTGTGATGCGATGATGCTAAAATGGGGATGTTACAGCAGTGCTGATGCAATGCGATGTGATGCGATGCAATAAGATGTAATGGCTAACATGCAATGATATGCCACGAAATGCAATGATATGCTATGCTCACGTAGGGGCATGTGGTGATATGCAACTGATGTGATGGAATGCGATGATATGCTATGCTTATGCATGGTATGCAATAAATGTGATGAGATGCGATGATATACTACACTTGTAGGGGGGATGATGAGTTGACGGACTCATCACTAGATAGTTAGGATTATCTGCCTTGATAAGTTGACAGACTCATCGTTGGATAGTTAAGGTTATCAACTCGATGAGATGAGGAGCATGGCAAGGTTTGATGGGTTTGTCGACCGGATAGTTAGGGCTATCAATCCCAGAAGGGCCATGGTGAGTCCAAAACCTGCCTACCAAAAGATGAAGCACGAAGGAGATGATAGGCCAACAAGCGTATCCATCAAGAGGGGCAGTGATGGATGCACGATCTTGTCCCTAGTGGACAAAAGGTAATGGGAATGCTACACTCAAAAGTGCGACAGAGATTCGAGGACAATCTCATGGTGGTTAGGGTTGTCAGTCCAAAGGAAAGGCGTGACGATACCAAAGGGCAACCAAGATGCCCTTGATGTCAAGGGAGAGACAATGCAGAAAGGAAGGCGAAGGCAACTTACAAGACAAGGCAAAACAGATAGCCTTAGTATGGAATCGAGCAACCGTAGGAGATATCGAACACTACTCGGGGGTGTGCAATGGTCTCAGAACGAGCATGTGATGCTTTGTCGAAGGTAGGCAAAGTATAAACATGCAGATCATCACAGACCACTCGTGCAGTGAGCGGACGGGACTAGACAGGAGCAGAAAGAGGACAAAAAGAAATAAAAGGAAGTAGGGGGTCAGGCTACAACTGTAGGGCACTTTGGATCGCCAAAAGGGTTGAGATTGATGCTAGCCGGGGCGAGGAACGATGCTTGCTTGATGAAAGACTATGTTCTATTCAACGACTTGTTCAACCTTTTTGGTCTGACTATTCCGTGTTGGGTTCCTCAGTAGCGTCAATGGAACTTGACTAATTGTGGGGAATTACTACCAATGCTACTGATTCTACAAGTTTGTGTAGCCATGCCCTGATAGGTGCACTTGCTGTATATGTGTTCTGACCAAAAAGTAGCTGAAATGCCCCTGGTTGAATATGCTCAGTGAAGACTTGTAAAGCAATGCAAATAAGCAAGCAAAAAAAAGCTCTAACAAGCAAAGTAATGATGATGATGATTATTAGGATGGATTCTATTATTGTAAGCAAGCAAGTTGGTGGATCAAAGATAATTATTGTTGCTGGAGCAAGTAGAAATGCTTTTTTGATTAGGTATAATGATTTTTGTTTGTTTTTGGTAGTTTTGTAATTTTTCTGTTTTGTTTGCCCACAGTTAGGCTGGGAAGTTATATGCCTGTTGAAGAAGGAGGGCACCCTTAGCTCAACTGGTCCTACAAAGATTCACAAGCTGTGGGTGGCTCTCATGGGATGAGTGGTGGTGCTCAAGCTTACTGTGTAGGGCGGTGATGGACTAGGCACCATGCCAAACTCCTTAGGATCTTACACCTACTTTTTTGAAATCACTGATATTTCTTTTGCTCCCTCATAAACGCACTGGTTCACTCTATCCCTGGCTTAGAGGTAATAGGCACCTAGTCTGGGCTGGAGACTTTTGCTATTGCCAAGGGTGGCTAGTCCTTCGAAGGTGTGGATCTACCAAGCATAAGCTCCAACTCCTCTCCAAGATAAGGTAGGGGTAGAGTTATGTTGCACGTCTCTTACTCTTAAGCTAATTTCTGTCTTCACCTTCTGTCTTCTTGTTTCTTTTATGCCCATGCAGATGTATTTTTCTTTTCAGGCTCACTCACTCAGTCACCCTAGCATTTCATCTCCCTCTTGGGGGTGTTGGGTCATTGCAAAGTTTGGACACTTCATCTAACTCGAATGGATGGTGGCTACCATACCTGCTTGGTCATCTGAGTAGTGTCAGCTGAGAAGGGACAGTCTAATCTGATACAGGCAAGCCTTCCAATTTTTGTCATCAGGCAAATGATGGAAATGTAAGATATTTTGATGTTTTTAGATTTTTCATTTTTTGGGTTTCTGATTTTCTATTTTTTTTTTTTTTTTTGATTTTGATGCATAAGGATGATGATGCAAAACAAGAAATAATAAAAAAACAGGGAAAAAGGATACAACTCCGGTCCCTACTGCTGGCAACTTTATTGATGCCGTTTTATTCATGTTGATGGGGTCACTGGCTAAACTGGCATTGTTGTTGGCAACGACTGGAACTACAAATGGGTCTGCTGGGACTATAGCTATTGCTAAATCTATTTGTTGATGTCTTCTGTTAAGGACCAAAGTGTTGGTAGTCTTAATGCCACATTGGCACGCACTAGGCTAGCCAACCCTAGGCTATGCCCCCCGTGGAAAGGTCAAGAATAGAGGGAGAAGATAGACCGATGAAATTGATAGGATTCATCGAGGAGAAAATGGAAAAAGGAAGAACAAGAGAAAGGAAGAAGACCCCTGGGCCTGCGACATCCTTAGAGTCTAAAAACTCAGGTGAGGATGTGTAGCCCGGTCTAGGTGCACCGGTGCAGGTGTGTGTGTGTGTGTGTGTGCAGGACTTTGTGTGGGGCTTGCCTCCTACGAGGCAACACTGATGGATTTTCAGTCAATCAGGTTTTAAACGATGTCCTGCAAAGTGATGTAGCCATCCATTGAATGACCGACACGACGGTGAAAGCTGCAGTACATGCTTGTATCTTACCACCGAAGGATTAGATTCGATTGTAGAAAAGGGTTCAGGAGCCTCAGAAATGACTCAACCTTAGGGAAAATGATGCTCAATGGCTCGACGAGAGGAGTGTAATCCCCTTTGATGTGGTGAGGTCACTTTTTCCTAAGTTGTCTTCCTTGCTGAGCTGGTGCGATATGATGCACTGGCTCGATGGTGGACTATGTGCATGTAGTGTGTGCAAAGCTAAATGCAAATTCAAACTGATCTAGGTCTAGCTAACTCTCTGCATTGCTAGACACTACTAGGGACTCTACGTACGCGATGGAGCTGATGTCAGTGATGTTGTCGTCACTGTAGCTGTTTCTGACAGTGGTGGCCTACTTAGCGAATGCAAAGAAATTGGGAAAATTCCCACTTTACAGTGAGACTTCTATGCGAACACTAGCTCGAATCAGGGATGCAAAGGATGTGATGTGTTGATTGCAGTGAGACTCCTATTGCTGGTTGTGCGCCCTTGATGATGATCTCAATAGACTCCTCATCTAAGGGCCTATCCTTGACCTGGGCGGCTAGTGCACACCAACGACTGACATACTCTCCAAATGGTTCATGGGGTCTCTAACGGGTTGTGACTAGATCCTCGTGCTTAGGTGTCAGGTCGAGGTTGAAGGCGTACTATTCCAAAAACACCTGGCTAAGGTCGTTCCAAGTCTAGATGGCAGTCATGTCAAACAAAGTGAACCACTTGAGGGTAGGCCTGGTTAGACTCTTTTGAAACAAGCGGATCAGGAGCCTCTCGTTGGCCTGAAGCTGTGCAAGGTCTCTACAGAACACCTTCAAATGTGATATTGGGCAGCCTCTACCATTATATTTCTCGAATTCTAGGATGTGAAAATTCAGTGGAAGTATCGCCTCTAGAAAGTAAAAGGGGTCCCAGAATTGGTAGGACTGGCGGTGCCTGCCTTGCACTTGACAAAGTGCCACCTCTAAATCACCTATCCTAGCAAGGAGGGCATCTGAGGTTGCTGCTACTAGTGATATTGTAGCTGAGGTGGGTGTCGCGTATGCTATTTGGGTCACGCGAGTGTGCTCCTCCAGATCCACCCTTGTACTTCCTAGTGTCGAAGTGTGAGAGCCAGCATACCCGTGCAAGGATGCAATGTGAGTGGTGCTGTAATGCATGTTGTGGCCTGTGTTTGATGCAAAGATAGATGGAAAGCATGTTGTGTTATGGATGGTGCTGAGTATAGGAGCAACAACTGTGGCACTGGCACGACACTAGGTGTAGACACCCCAAATTTCCAATTTTGCAGGATAAGGATGTGGTGGCTGAGCTTCAACCCTATTTGAGCCCACTTGGGCCCACAAGACCTATTTTGGCCCATTTAGTCCACAAGGCCCACATAGGCCCATGAAGCCCATTAAGCCCAATTAGGCCCATGGAGGTCCGCAATGGCTCAACCCACATCTTCTCATATTTGAACTTCTTCCAAAATAAGACTCATTTATCCCACTTCATCTAATTTTAAACCCAATATCACATTTATTTCTTTTTCCTTCATTAACCTAAGTTTCTACCCAAATATGCAAAATTCACTTCAAGTCTTTCTCCTTTCACCTCACTGAACCAATTCAAAAATCACTGAACTTCACCAAAACCACCGAACCCACTCCAATCTAGCAGCCCAGCCCAAGCCACACTAAGCCAGCAGCTTCCCAGCAGCCCAGCCGTTGGATCAACCGCCAGCAGCCACTGGATGTACCGCTGCAAGCTTGGACCGCCGTTGGCCTCTGTCGGCGCGCAAGGGGACAGACTGGAGCACGTGGGGGACAGTCGTTGGCTGTCTACTGAGCTGGCATAATGGTTGTCGGTGTTTGTTGGTTCTGTTACGCGCAGAAGTGGGTCGTCGTTGGGTTCACCTATATAAAGAGGAGAAGGCTAGCGTTTCAGAGGTTAGACATTCATAGTCAATTCAGAGCTACAATTCAGAGCGAGACATTCAGAGACAATTCAGAGCCACAATTCAAAGCGAGAGAGAGAGAACCAGAGTGCCAGAGCGAGGAGAGGCCGTCGCGGAGAGGAGCAGCCATCTTTCCAGAGCTCCGGCGAGGCAATTGCAACCAGGTACACACTGATCTCTTAATTATCTGATATTCCAGTCCTCTAGGCCTTCCTCTCTCTTCCTGGGCCGTTTCCAAGGGATCCAGAGCGATCCCTTGGCCCGCGGCACTCCGCTGTGCCCTGCCGTTGGCAAATTCCGGCGACAGAGGTGGGGGGGCATCTTGGACGTTTCCTGGACCACCGAGTCTTCCCTCTTCCTCCTCTGCTCTTCCCGGAGCTTTTCCGCCCCGTTCCACGCCGCTTCCAGAAAGCCGTGCCAAGATCACCGGAAAACGTCTCCCGTAGCCACCGTCGCCGGAGAAGAAGCCCCTGTCCGAGCCTACTCGTCGCTCCGAGCCTCGCCGCGGTGATCCAGCCCCGCAGTGACCTTCCTCAGCCTCCCGCAAGCGCACCCGAGCTTCCAAAGCCGCGCCACGACCGTAGGACCGCTGCAGCAACGCCGCTCGCCGGAGGAAGCCGCGGCGGTGACGGTCAGGCCACCACCTCGCTCCATCAGCCTCCGCGCCGCTCCGGAGCAGCCTCGAGCCTCCTCGCACCATCCAGATGCTCCAGATCGCAGCGTCGTCTCCCCAGACATCCCCAGCCACCGCGAGTTTCCCGTCGGAGCAGCTCGACGGCGAGCGAGGTGGGGGAAGCGCCTCAGCCATCAGAGGCCACATCCAGACCGTTGGATGTCCTCCCCTCGTCTCCTTCTTGCTTCCTATGGAGTCTGATCTAAGATTGGACCACGGGAAGGCCTCGTTTGCCCTCCTCCGGCGGTCTTCGGCGGCGAGCTCCGTCACTGGCGACCGTCGTCCCCTTTTTTTCAGTTTTAAAAACATAAAAACTTTTATTTTAAATAAAATCTGGAGTTTATGTTTTTCTTGCAAATAGGTCCTTCTAGAATTACTTTCTGGTCCTTTTATTGCATATAGGTCCTGCACTCATTTT
>JAMKQA010007159.1:0-11539 GCA_024699735.1 Posidonia australis
ATGACAATCATGTTGTTAACATGTTCCACTACATTTTGTTCCTCCGACATTTTGCTAGAGTTATACATTTGAAAAAGAAGCTGAGTGTTTATCTCAGATGTTTTGTCATATTTTTCTTTCAAAGCATTCCACAGTGTGTAAGCAGTTGTGTGAATTTCGAAACATTTAATTAAACTATCCACCATAAACATGAACATAAGACTCTTGGCTTTCTTATCTTCAATTTTCCATTTCCTACATTCAATTTCAGAAATGTTATTTCCTTCCGGAGGTTTAGATTCAATTACATGTTCCAAATTGTCATATTCCAATGCATGTTTTATTATCCTATGCCACATCTCATAGTTGACCCCATTCAATTTCTAAATTTTTGCCATTTCAGACGAGAACAGTTTGCTAGCCATTTTGCTACAACAAAAAGAAAATTTCCAAATTTAAAATTTTCTCTCAACAAAAATTTTAAGTTACTAACAAGAAAATTAAATTCCAGAAAATTTTATAATAACTTTCAAAATAATTTTCAACTAGAAAATTCCAGAAATTTATACAATTTCCAAAAATTAACAACTGGATAATTAACAAGATTTATGAGTTCTTTAATAAAAATGCAAAGAATGAAACCACTGCGCCTGTGTGGTGCGCCTGTTATATGGCCTCCAAATTTTTTAAAACAGATATGATGCTTTCTAATTACTGATTAATCAGGTGTTAAATCAATCAAAAATGTAACTTAATTTAATAGTTAATTTCTTAACAACAGATATATATATCTTATGCAAAAAGAAATTTAATTACCAATATCTTTAATTTCTTTATCAAACATGCAACAATATATAAGATCTATGTTGTTAGGGATTATGAATTTTAATGACAGATTATTAAAGAATAATAACCACTTGATTTATTAATTTCAGAAAACATGCATAATTTTAATTCCAGTTTTATAACTACAAACTTAAATAATAAGCAAGATGTGAATATGCAGTTAACAAATATTAAAACATGCTAACTTAATCCCTTGGTTTCTTTTTAAATCAATTAAAACGTAGTATATATATATATGCTCACCCCTCTTCTCCTATTAAAAAAAATCTAACCCGTAAACGCAGGCTGTGAAGGGGGGGCATGCGAGAGGGGTTCCGGCGCGGGAGTTTGCGCAGGGGATGCAGCGGCGGTGCTTGGGAAGCAGCGGCGACGCAAGATAGGAGGAGGGCGGAGGGAGAGGCACCGCGGGCAGGGGCGCGGTGACGCCGAACAGGGGCGCGTGGAAGGAGTGGGCGATCGCGCGGGTAGCAAGATCTGGCGAAGGTGGCGCGGGAAGGGGGTGGATAGCAGCGGCAAGCCGGGAAGGCTCGCGGCAACGCAGGACAGAGGGACCGCGGGCGGGGGCGGGCGATCACAGGGAGCAGCGGCCGTGGCAGTGTCGCGAAAGGGGGTGGCGGAGAGAGTGCCTAGCTCTGATACCACTTGTAGGAATACCTCCGTCAGGCAGGGGTGATTCCGGCGATGAGATTTGGGGCTCCGGTGATGGTCAAGAAGGAGAAGGTCAGTATTATTTCTGTGTGTTTGTTTCCTTTGTCTTCTCCTCTATTTATAGGGGACCCTTGACCATCCCTCCGCCCTCCTCCAACGGCTCCCCTTTCAGCCGTTTCATTTCCGGCCATAAAGGCCTGGTAACCGCTGTATTCAACACGGCCATGAATGGATGAAACGGTCGTCCGTTTCACACTTCATTTGAAATGGTCTTCAATGACCATTATTGACCATTACTCACATTTCAATCAAGATCTTGAATAACCAACTACCAAGGTGCAGTTGATCAGGAGGAGTGGAACTTCCACCTCCCTCCCAGGTTCGAATCTCATGGACCACAAGGAGAAAATGTATGCATACTGATATCAAAAAAAAAAATCAAGATCTTGAATGATTTGGGATCTAGACACTACAAACTATAACATTTTATATCATAAGCATAACCAACAAAAAATGTACTCTTTTGATCTAGATTCTAGTTTACCATCACCTATACGTGCATTTGTACGACAACTAAAAACCTTTAAGTATAAATAATCAACAAGGTGGCTAAATCATATCTCTTTTAATGTCTTGCACTCACTGGATAACTATAGGAAGCAATTCTCTCGACAATCTAGCATTGAATAACATACAACAATCCTTTATAGAAGAGTCTAGTTTGTACGCTTTGCAACTCTGTTTTATTGTGATGTGTGCTTGATAGTTTAATATCTAACAATGCCTTCATTTTTTGTAGAATTTATTGAATTTAATTAAACAAAACTCCAACTCATTATCTGTCCTCAGCCTTTTGACATTTTTTCCTGTTTATTTCTTAATAGCACTTTTCACGACTTGAATTGTGTGAACACTTCATCTTTGTATTTCAACATGTAGATCTAAACCTTCTTGGAAAATCATCAATAAAGGTTAGCATGTACTTTACACTACTTTTAGAGGAAACACGTGAAGGATCCCATAGATGATAATAGATGTAATCCAAAGTTTCTTTGGTACTATGCATTGCTATATTGAAACTAACACACTTTTGCTTGTTAAACACACAATACTCGTAAAATTTCATCTTATTTGTACTTTGTCTACAAAGGAGCTCCCTTTAATTGAATCATGGTCATCCCTTCCGGTTCATGTGTCACAATCTTAAATGCCTCAACTTGGTAGTGTCATCCTCTAACATAGATGATATGTTAAAATAGTAGCAATTCTTATAACCGTCTTTCCTTGTAAAACGTAAAGAGATCCACATATTCTGACCTTTATAATAGTAAAAGCGTCTCTACAAATCTTCATAACTCCGTTCTCTCTTGTACATTTGCACCGATTAATCTCAAGAGTACCTAATGAGATTAGATGCATCGCTAGATTTGGAATATGTCAAACATATCCAATAATATCATCACAATCCTATCATGCATTTGAATCTTTACCATACCTATGGCAACAACTTTGCATAAAGGATAATTTTCCATCAATATAACTTCACTTATAATGATATTGTAGGTGAAAAATCAATTCCTATTTGAACACATGTGATTGGTGACACCAGAGTCAATGATCTAATTTTTCATTGATCTTAATGTATAATTGACTAAATAAACAAAATCATCTGAATCTGCATCTGCAATGGTTGAATCTCCTTTCTAACTCTTTTGGTAATTCTTTTGATTCTAAAGTTTGTAACACTCATCTTTAATGTACTCTTTTTTCTTGTAATAGTTATAGTACTTATTCTTGCTTCTTGACTTAGATCTAAACTTATTCTTCTTTTTCCCATTAGCTAGAACCACGTTCTGAAGTTCTTCCTCTTGTAGTTAGGACTTTACTTTTTTTTTCATTAATGTTAAGTAACTCTCTGTCAATCAACTCTTTTGAGAAAATGTTGGCTTTAACAACATCCATGTAAAGGATTCTCAATCATACAAAAGAGTCTCCCTAAAATTTTTATAAGAAGAAGATAACGAACATAACGATAACAATGCTTGTTCCTCATTATCTATCTTTACATCGTTATTACTTAGGTTTATGATAATCGAGTTGAACTGATCTATATTAGATTTAACAGATGCATTTTTACTCATATGCAGTAAATGTAGTCTTCACTTTAAGTACAATTTGCTTACTAGAGTCATTGTCTTGTAGAGATTTTTTTTAACTCGAGTCATAATCCAGTGGTAGTCATTTATTGCGAAACTTCTCAAAGAAATTTGTTTGACAAACTCGACTGTATAAGTGATAAGGCCTTCTCATTCATCTTCATCTTCTCCTCTTCTGTTCTCATTAATGTCATCTTGTCAACTCCGAGCAACCCTTTCTTCAATCGTTATTGTATAAAAAGTGTTTCCATCTTGATTTGTCATAAATCAAAATCAATATCACAATTATACTTCTTAATCTTTATCTTTCCAGACATCTTCTTATGTTTACAAAAAAAATAGTTTAAAACAAAAGCTCTGTTACTAATTTGTTAGGGAATATGTGTACATGTAGATGAAATAAATGAAAATTTATAAAGAAGATAAATGAGAAAACAATCTCAAACACTGAAAAGTTTACGTCGTTCAACAATAACCAATGTTCATGAACGGTGTAGCAATGAGAGGTCACTGTAATCAAAAGAATAAAAAAAAAGAAACGAATATTCCAAGAGGAAGAAGTAAATCTTAGAAATCTAATATACACGATAAAGATGACGGCAGCATACCACTCACGTTAATGTTTTTAATATCTTGTTCAAGTTTATTTTGTCTTAATACATATGACTCACATGTATTACGAAAAAAAAGCCTATAATTTCACAAATCTAAGACAACTCTTAAATTCAAATTTCAAGTCAAGCATAAAAAGAATAAGAAAATTGGAGTCATGTGAAATAAAGCTGTCTTATTTTGAATTACTCAATTATTCTTAAACGAAACACATATTTAAAAACCATTTGAATAGAATGAATACATTGGAACTTAAAAATTCGAGACATGATCGAAAGTATATTTGTTGTTCAAGTTGTAGATTATTTAATATTACATGATACGGGAGTGGTAAGAAGATATTTGTCGTTGGCTTCTGCTGAATCTGTTTCATCATTTTACGGTCATTGACAAAAATCACCACATTCCCTTTTTTTCCCTTTCGAGAGAGGAAAAGAGGCAAAGTTGCTTTCTGCAAGTTGTATACAAAATTTATACTTTATTCTTAGCTTTATTTCCTTTCTGTTGATAGGAAATTATAGAAATTCCTGGGTTCCTTTGTACAGTACCTCGATTCCAAATGGCTTTTCGATAACACCAAGGGTTATGTTGCATGATGCATGTTGGTGTTGGATTTCCCTTGTAACTACTTTCTAACACTAAGGGTTTTGTCTTCTTCTTCCTAATAACATATAAGACACTCAGATGTGAGAGATGCAAAGAACTAACATCAATTTGGGCCCCAAGTTTCGATAAACAAGGAACTTGTGTGTGCTAGAGTTATTATTATTACTGGTGGAACAATAATATAAGATTAGGGGTTTTAAATTTAAAACTTAGGAGTTTGGTTGCGCTTTTTGTAAGTTGGGGATGAATTAGGATTGGAAAGCATGTATTCGTATAAAATCATTGTAATTTACTTTTTCTTGTATTTATAAGATTATGTTAATTACAAAGATGTAATTTTATTTCTTGAAACTTGAGTATATTTTCAAACATAACCTATTTGTTTAATTAGATTACTGTTTTTTGTCAATTTGTGTTGATTCTACATGTGATATCGAAATTGTCGACTTTGAACCTATTCCATTTTTCAGTTCAACTAAACTATCAGTTAGTATACATACACTTTTTTAAAATATATATATATATATATTTATAACATGAGCATATTTCTTGTATATGTGACAGTATGATCTCTATCTGCAGAATTTTTATTTAATAAATTTGGTTCTTTCTAATGCAATCATTAGAAGCTTTACTTGTATCTATATTAGCCTGTACTTTTAGTCAAACTAAATAATCACATAAAACTTCCATGAATTATGCTGGTAAATCGAATCAAAACCTTTTAGATAGAGACTGTCCAATCATTTGAACATGTGATATGATCAATTTACACAAAAAGAAAATGCTCAAAAAAACTCCCAAAAAACACGTAGTATACTTTTTTCAATAGGTGAATCTAAATACTGTATTTATTTATTTATTTTTGTTCAAAAATCAACTTAATCGAGATCGCAACTGAAGTAGGAGGTTATTCTTACCAAATCCATAATGGTAAATCTGGTTCTAACAACTTAGATGGTTAAAGTTGTAATATTTATTTATTTGTTGTTAATATTTTGGTTTAACCTCTTCTTTTGTGTGTTTTGAATTTTTCTTAATCGTTTCACCAAGTGTTGTTTTCTTGATGGTTGCAATTGACATCCTGGCATTAGATGATTAGGATTGACGTCCACATTGTTTGTTTTCCTGATAAATAATCGATTTTCCAGTGAACATGTACCAAACGCTTGCTTAGCAATTTACGGAAGTAGATATCGGACAAGGTAAATCACTTGTCACTTACCACCTTAAAAGTTAGAACCAAAATCTCAACGCACTTCATTATTGCTCAAAACCTGTCAACGTAGCCTCAAACTTATACAATCTGTTTATATTTCATATATATATATATAACTGTTTATGCTTCTTCTTTTTATCACCTAATGTGCGAAAGACCAATCATGAATGAGTCGGTACTAACACATGAAACAGACACTAGTTAATATGTATATAATTCTATATACATCAACAGTACAATGACTGCAAAACATAGATGGGCCCACATGTGCAGAAGTGGCTCATCCAATCACTGGTCAGTCAGCCCAGCCTGCAAGACTTTTGACGCCGAAACCATGCCGGCCCATCAGGCGATGTCCCTGGCTCTTACATTATGGGCTGCTTCGTACGGGCCGAGTACCGACCCAACTGAAATTGTACCCCTTATATTTAAATCAATAACACAATCTACAAGACAATCCAGCAATCCTAATTAGTTTTCTTGGGGGGAATACGGGGTCTTCCCTTGTCCTTCTTTTACCATTGCTTGCCATTGAAACTCCACTTCGCCGCTTCATCCAGTTACAACTATCTTGCTATTGCTGGTCATGTAGCTCTTTCTCTCTGAGAACTTGAAGATTGGTAGTGAATTCCTTGAGGTATGTAAGATTCTGATACTATTATGAGAAAACCAACTCCATTTTGGCTCCAATGCCTTCAAGTGAAGAAGAGAGGGTCGATGGTGCTCTCTTAGCCATCCCAACAGATGATAGATTGCTCCTTCCTTATATGCTCTCCCCTCTTGCTTTCTTTTGAAAGCTCATTTCCTTCTCCCTCTTCTTTTTCCCCTTCTCTTAGGGATGATGTAACTAATTCTCAGTCCCCTTCCCTAGTTGCCACTTTTTAAAACAATATTGCTGATAGTGGTAGTTTTGGGAGCTATTGTAGTGGATTAACTACAAATGTTTCTCATGTTTTCTATTTCACTCCCCTCCCTATCCAATTTTAGAGGGAATCCCTTCTGATAACTCCTATTCTTCCATTACGTAAGCAGATTGGGTTGCATTTACCTGATCTCCCTACTTATTGATTTCAATATGGTTGAGGTTTAGGCAATAGGAAAGGATTCTTGCCAATGCTTGTGTGAGGATGAATACTTCAACGTGGTTTTACCTTCATAACCCTTCGAAGAATCCTTAGTTTTGAGTTCCCTAGCCACTGATGTGGTGGCCTTGATGGAGCCTAATGGATTAGAACAAGGTGATAAATTAATATATAATTTTTCTTATCCTATTGCTACATTATGTAATATCCCAATATACATGCAATATTCTTCAAATCCCTTGGGAGAATCTGAGCTGACCAGACAATTAAGGCCTTTTCTGACGATCTCATCCCCAGTCAGTCGTATCTCTTCGTCTCCGATGACGAAAAGTCATCAATCATTATTGCTCTATGGTTCCCTAGGAAATTCAGATGACTTTTGTAACAAACCTTGCAGTATACTAACAATGTTTCATATTTCTAAACCTTATTTATGTTTAATGTTTTCAATCATATCATGTTAAATATATTTATAGACACCCTGATTTTGAAGTCACTTGGCAGTAGGCACCTCTAGAAAGATGCTTTGGTTGCAACCATCAAACTTGAACCCTAACTCCACCAGAATCTTAAACCCACAAGCCCACTTAAGCTCACACAAGCCCAATCAGGCTCACACCAACCCACTCTGACCTAATCAAAGCAAAAACCAATAATTAAGAATCAAAAACAAACAAAATTCTTTTAAAACACTTAAAATCTAAATCAATCAAAGAAAAACCTTAATTAAAATCAAAATCAAATAAAATCCATTTAAACCATTTAAAGTCCAAATTAGTCAAGTGAAAATCCAAGTTAATCAAGTGAAAACCCTAATTAAAATCAAAATCAAATACAATCCACTTAAAATCCAATTTAATCAAGTGAAAACTCTAATTAAAACCCTAATCAAGTAAAACTTAATAAAATCCATTAAAAAATTAAATCTAATTAAAAAGAAGCCCTAATCCAAACAAAAACCAAACAAAAATCAATGAAGTCAAAATCTAAGTCAAAACCCTAATAAAAAAACCAATTAAACCAAAAATTAAACTAAATCCCTAATTAAGTCGAGTAAAAACTAATTAAATATAAATTAAAACTCAAACACAAAACTTTAATCCACTTAAATTCAGAAAAACCCTAAAATAATGGAACCCAAAAACCCTTATTTAAAAATAATTAATTAATTCACAAAACCCCTAAAATAGTTAAAATCCTAAAAACCCTAAAATAACAAAACCCTAAAAACCCTAATCAATTAATTAGATCCTAAAAACCCTAAATCACAAAATCAAAAGAATTTAATAAAACCTTAAAATCCCTAAACCTTAATCACAAAAACCCTAAAAGAAAAACAATAAACCCAAAAATCTTAATTGAAACTACTTGATTAAACTTAAAACAACGAAAAGCAAAACCATGATTAAAATCATAAAAAAACCTAAAACTAGAACTAAAAAATCAAAACCCTAATCACAAAAACCCAAAACGAAAAACAATAAACCCAAAAATCCTAATTGAAACCACTTGATTAAACTTAAAACAATGAAAATCAAAACCTTAACTAAAATCGTAAAAAAAAAACCTAAAACTAAAACTAAAAAATCAAAACCCTAATTCTCAAAAACCTAAAAACAAATAACCCTAAAAAACCCTAAAACAAAAATCAGAAAAACCTAAAAACCACAAGTCCATCTGCCAGGTCCAATTCAAGCCCATTCATTCGTCAATCACGGACATAGCAAACTCACAAAAATAATTCTGGCGACTCTTATTCTCCTGCGAGATCTCCAACGAAATCCGCAGTCTTCGGAACGCATCCTTGACCTCCCGTGATCTCCGATCCTTCTTCCTCCAGCACGTGCTCGATCCAACGGCACCCACCCCCTGAGGAAGAGAATCGACGACGTGAAGGAAGCCCACCGGAGTTTAAAAGGGCCGTCGCCGACAAACCAGGGTTCTTCTTCTCCAAGCGCACTTCAGCCTACGAAGGACCCCCACACTCAAACAACTAGAGAGCTCTTGGCAATCTTCCACCTTTCGAGCGCCCTCACCAATCAATTTTTTAGCCCCAGAAGCCCCCGACCTTCACAACTAGAACGTCCACCAGAACATCGTCTGCAAACAGCCACGCGGGAGGAACAATAGCCCAATCCAGGAAATTTTCTCCATTCAGTCCTTTCTTTTTTCTCTTTTAAGTCTATTAGGATTAGCTGAGTCCTTTGGATCGTGGTTTGTCGGAGCGGGCAGGCTCTGTGTGCCGTCATCTCTGCCTCTAGTGGTGGGTTCACCACCACTGGTGAGGCCGCAAGCCTCATGGAGCCAGGCAAGGCCCCATGGGCCTCTCCTCCTCCTTCCTCCTCCTCCTCCCTAAGCTAGCGTTGCTCAGGAGGAGTCCTTCAAGCCTCCTATGCCTAAGAGCCTCGTCAACGCCCCTGTTGACCGTCGGTCCTCGCCGTTGAAGTTGTTGGAAGCCTCTGGACGCCCTTGTCGCTCGTGACCACCTCAGAGAGACCCACTACATCGTCACGAACCTCGCTAAGCCGCCGCGCCGTTGTTCCAGAGACTGGAGTGTTGCCCATACCTTCGTCGTCGTTATCTCCGGCACAGGAGATGGGGGGAATGCTCTAGACCCCTCGATTCACACTGACACTTCCATGGGCCTCCGCGCGTCGCTCAGATGCACCTCTGACCAGTGCCTCAACCTTCCCGACTTTGGAGCACCGCCAACCACTCTGCTGTCGCCTTCTCTACCGTCGACAACCGCTCGTCGGAGTCAGAGATGGGGGGAGGGCCTCGAGCTGCCTCAGCCCCGTCCGATGCGCGGGAGACACTCACTGTGCCCCACTCCAGCCTCCTGGACCGTCGCCCACCTTCTTTTGCCACTGGATCATCGCCGAAGCGCATGCCAGAGCGGAGACGCCGGCGATCCGCCGATGATCTTCGAAGGGGGCTTATTTGACCCAGTTCCTTTAGTTTTCAATTTTTTATTCTTAGGTCCTTAAATACTTACGTTTAGGTCTTGTGTTTTTTATTTTTAAGCCCCTGTAGTTTAAATAACTTTTATTTCTTCCTTTTTATTTCTATAGGAATTGCATATAACTCCCTACCTATTTTAATTTTTTTATCTTTATTGCATTCTTACATGTTTTCACACGTTTAAGCCCCTCAGATCATATTTTATTAGCAACTAGGTCTTGAACATTTGCATCATGCATCAAGAGTTTTTAAAATGAATTTCCTTGTGAAATTTGCATTCTGAATCTTAAAAAACTTCATAATTACATTGATCCCCATAAAAGTCTAGTATTTATCACATTCAAGCCCATGGATTCACAACATACAATCCCAGAGCATAGGAAATTTGCATCCAGATCCTTAAACTAATTTTAAATCCATCATTTAGGATTTTAATTGTTTTCTCACATATGTTTTGATATTTTCCACTTATTGCATCTCATATTTTGCACTTAATCATAAATTTCATTTAAAAATCATGTTTGCACTGTAAATTGATCTTTAGTTCCATATTGTAATTACATTTGCACCTATGTGTGAATTTTGCACATTAGACCTTGAGTTTCCAGGAAATTACCAATGTGCAATTTCACATACCCTAGTGCCACATTTTCATTTGATCCATCATCTGCATACTAGAATAGAAGCTATTGAATGTATTTTAATCCAGGTTTTCCTCTTTTTTGTGAATTTTGCATTTTAGTCATTGTATTTGTTCTTTATTGTGTTCACATCGTTTTATTGTTTTTAAGACCTTGCTCTTTCCATGTTTTCTCGCAAATAACATTTTCTTGACGTTTCACATACATTTTGGCATATCTCAGGCCATTATCAACCTCATACGTACATTTATCACATACGTCCATTGAATTGACCAAATTACCCCTGTACCACCAATCCATGCACATGCATATATGTTAGTCCTTGCATTAAGTCATGCATAACTTATGTCTACAGAATTTTCTGATAATCTACATCTATCATCATTTAATGCTCTTTTTCCTGTAGAAAATGCTGATTCCGACGCTACAGTTAACGCTAGAATCGTTAGTAAATCTTTTGCCATTTTTGCTACCAAACCTAATAGCTGTAGCAGAACACTACTTTAATATATCTAAGTTATCTATTTCTAAATCACTAAAAGCAATTGGGGATTCTAAATAATTATCTAATTCATTGTTTGTACTTGATTTTATATATTTTTCTTTTTTTTATTTAATCTACTCCATAAAGAACTACCACTACTACTACTTGTTTGTATTCCTAAAAAACTAGATGCTTGACTACTAGATGTTTCACCAAAATTTCTAACATATTCTTCAAATAAATTATATAAAGTTGTCTTTATTTTATAATTAAATGAATCTATATACTCATTTTTATTCATATTA